>ML781348.1:178730-201263 GCA_009831015.1 Picea engelmannii | reverse complement strand
ATGTGGTTTCATTGGTATATGATGCATTGTTGGAAAAATGTATAGATGACTCATTATTGTCTTATCATGATTGATAAGGTGCACAAATGGATGAACTCCAAAGTGGTCCCCTTATGGTGAAATCCCTCACGGGAAGATGCTTTTCGGATTGAGTTATCCTAGAAGAATGGTTAGAGGACCCATGCTCTCATTATTGTCTTATCATGATTGATAAGGTGCACAAACAGATGAACTCCAAAGTGGCCCCCTTATGGTGAAAGCCCTCATGGGAAGACGCTTTGCGGATTGAGTTATCCTAGAAGAATGGTTGGAGGACGCATGCTTGTATGTGGAATAACGAGATGAAAATCAAGGAAATTGTTGGTGAAACTATCCTAGATGGATAGTGCTTGTCATACCATTTTTGGTGGTATGTGGAATGTCACATAACTCCTCATTGTTTGAGATTTATGGCCTTACGAAGATGAAGGACCCCCACATGAAGGCTTGAAGCCCCCAAGGTCAAAGAAGTCAAAGTGACCTAAAAGAAGAAATAATTATTTAAATGATAAATTAAAGTGACAAAGTCAAGGTGGATTATTTAAATAATAAAGAGAAGTGAAAAAATCAAGAAATGATAAAGTAAGGTGACAAAATCAAGAAGGAATATTTATGGAAAGTGGTTAACCCTAAAATAAAGAAAATAGGTTAAGTGACCTAGAAATGGGTTAGGTGACCTAAAAATGGGTTAAGTGGCCTAGAGAATGAGAGTATAAATAATATAGAAATGGTCTCTTGAAGATCATCCTTTTTGTGGATCAATGGAGAGCTTCTTGTGAGAATATCTTTTGGAGTATTGATGGAGAGCTTCTTGTGAGAGCTTCTTGAGAATTTGTCGTGTGGAACACTTGCGAATATTGAATATCTATAGGTGGATGAGGTAATGAAGGATATCTAAGCCTAAATTCTGAGGAAAGTGAAGAAAATAAAACCGAAATGCAAGGAAGGATAAATTCTTTTGATGGTGCTTTCTAAGGTATGTTATTTGAAGGTCATCTCACCATTTTCGCTATAACGTTTTTTCTACAATGCTTCAGATCCTAAAATTTCTATGAAAGTGAGAAAACATATCCAAGTATATTTGGTTAAAAATTCATATTGTGGGTCGTTTTATTTTGGGAGTTACATACTGTGGAAAATAGGGTTTGTGACCAGTCCTGAAACTAGTCAAAAACATGTGTTTCGGGTAAAAACGTCATAACTTCTTCATAACAGATCAAAATTAAGTGAGACAAATTGGGTTGGTTATATTACATTCTTTAGTATTCTATGGAACATTTTCAGATCAATTCAACAAATATTCCATGCAAGGCACACTCTACAATGCCGCTCTCTAGAATAATCCA
Organism: Picea engelmannii; assembly: GCA_009831015.1. NCBI lineage: Eukaryota > Viridiplantae > Streptophyta > Pinopsida > Pinales > Pinaceae > Picea > Picea engelmannii. Next base: position 199,878 of record ML781348.1, on the reverse strand, counting down.
GAATTCAGCAAGGCATGCCATTTTTGCTATAAATCCTTTTATGAGAGGTTACAAGTAGTGCCACTTGGAGGAATTGCATAGAAAACACTGAATAACATTGTGTATCAGTTTCAGATATTTATTCATTACAGGTGCAAAGTTATGGTTATTTCAGGTTAGGGCTATTGACTAATCCAAAATTAGTCATGGTTGAGACAAACAGTTGATGAGTTGGTACATACATGAGGTGTATAGTTGATGGTGTTGGTACATATTGATGAGTCATTGTTGATGATTAGTTGACACATGATTGGTATATACCTAGCACATGGTTGGATGCACTTGTTTATGGTATAGGTTGATTACAGGTTGTTTGGCAGAGGTTGGTGCATGGTTGATGCTCTTGTTTATGGTACAAATTGATATCTATTGAGGATTGTTGCCTCATCTTAGTTGGTGCTGAGAATGTAAGATGAGTCTTGCATATAGAGCTGGTGCTCTTGTAGAGTTGTACTCTATTCAGTTGTTTCTAAAAAACCCTCGGATTGAAGTCCATAATAAAAAGAAAAATTGTACATACATCTTGTGTTCCTTGTGGAGATGATTTGTTGATGATATATTGTTGATATATGTTGCTGATATGTATTCACATCTAACTGATTATTAATGATAGCAATGAGTAATGAGAAAATGTCAAATTCTAACTAATGAGTTTTGTGTAAGAGGGAAGTTGTGGGAAAAAAATCCCCACACTCATTCACCCCCCCCTCTAAGTGTGGTAGGTGTGTCCAACTGGTTGCACGTGGGAAGGAATATCAATAGAAAAATGTCTAGAGACCCAAGGCATGGAATGAGCATTGTAATTGTGCATACCATTGTAGAAAACAGAAGGGTTCATCCCCATGAAATGAGCAGGCATCATGGGGTGGGTAGCAGTGAATGGAGGAGTGAAAGGAACTCCACTATCGATGACAATAAAACCAAAAGAAGAATCATAGGGCCAACTAAAATTCAAAGAACATACCACAAAGTCAAATGACCAATATGTATGCAAACGGGATAAAGTGGTTAAGTGGCCTCCCTCGCTAAAGAAGGTATGTATCATCCAAGAGGGACCTGATATTCCCTGCTAAAGTTTGGAGGTAACATAATCAATTATAAGGGCTCTCATAGGCTTAACAACCAGTCGGTCAGATCCCCATGGAGAGTTAATCCTCCATAAAGATTGTGTGTTGTCTAACCCCTATATGACTCAGGATACAAGTACAATAACCTTTGAAAGTAACCTATGAGATACCTAAGTCAAGCAACTAATCAACCACTGTATAACCGATGCACAAGAGAGTGGTCGTAAGTATGGATCATCATATGGGTAGGGTAGAAAATCTCAAAACCTTGAAAGAACCGCCTCTCACAGAGGTATGGGTACTAGTAAGATCCCCAAATACAAATAAATCCACAGAAATATTTCTGACACTAGGTGAGTATCCAGGGGTTATCCCTTCAACTAACTTCGCGTGACCTCGTGATTAACTCCGGTGTGAGAGGAGCCTCCTGATATTACCAATTATACAATGAAATTATCAAATCCCTGTCTCAGACACATATGTTGATTTAATTTCCTTGGAGAAGTTTACTCACAAAATCCTATTCCAAGGCACTAAATCCTAGGCTAGTTTGTGCACCCTAAAAATAAAATCGTGACGAATCAATTTTAGTTGAAAGCATAAATTTTATTGGCCATGGTTACTCAAAAAGGTATGGAAGTGAAACTCAAGGTGTTATGACTCTGCAAGAAAATAAATACGGATATAATGCAAAGTCTATCTTTAACTTTTCAATGAATGATATGCTAATAAGAACAGTGCAATCTTCAATTTCAACTCTGCAATTTAGAAGTAAAATGCAATCTTTCACTAAATGTGCTAAGCTAATGATAAATATTCCAAGATGAAAATGCCAACCAATGAAAAATGCCTATTTTTATTGTATTTTCAATATACTAAAAACAAAATGCACAGACTAATGAACAACCTGATATATAAATTCTACTATGTATAAAAACAATAAATTGAGCAGAATACCAAGAAGCCACGCAAACAGTCGAGAGAACAAGGACAAATCAAAAATGGAAAACAAAGAGAAAGCCTCCGCCCCAAAATTGAACTCTAAACAGGTTTCCTGTCATCCCAGATGATCTCAATAGACACTACAGAGACCTAAGAAGGCTCAACACTCTTCAAATCCTACCCAACAATCACTAAACCAAGAAAACAAGCCAGGGGAAGTAGTATACGCGACTATTCAGGAGAACAGAGCATATATACGCTTCTTGCAGTGTGACAACAAGAGTGTATACATGACTGTCAAGGCAAAAAGGGTGTATATTGTTTAAAACAAGGCCAGGCAAGGGAAAAATATTGAAACTTAGACCCAGGGTGAACATGACATGTCAAGCAGTGATATAACAAGAAACATAAAGGAAAAAGAGAAATGTAAGAAGAAAAAGTACTTCAACCCTTAGAAGGAATATCTCTCCCCAGTGGAGTCTCCATTTCTGTTACAAGGGAAAAACTCTCTATGGCCAAGGGTAAACCACAACAGACAGGTATGACTGCAGAAATCAACTCAATTCCAACATATGCTATATAGACTAATGTGCAATATAATAAAGAGGCCTACCTCGATCCAACGTTTGATGATGTTCCACCATTTAGCACTTTGACCCAAAGCTTTATACCTACAAGAAGTTCTCAACAAACAAGCAAATCAAGTACATAGTGATGATATAAAAAGGGTTAGCACATTAGATACCATAATCCATTAATAAACATTACAAACATGCCCATGGATAATAATAATATATTTGCAAGATACCAATAGGATGGGAAAGGAGTATTTCTATTAATAATTGATCAATAGAAGTGACAACATTACAGACTTCCGTGTCGGCACGGTTCGAAACCAAGAAACCTAGTTCCTTCCAAATGGGTCTCCACCACTTCAATCCTCCACCAAAGGCAAGATCATAGGAAAGAGGCAATGAGGTCCTCTTAGCAATAGGGAAAGAGCTTGGGGAATGAACACTGTGTTCAGACTTGAGGGACAAAGAGGTGTAGACTCAATATGAAGTAATTTCTCCAAAGTAACTTTTCTCTCAAAGTTGAATTCTTTCTCCTCTTTTCCATATCTCAAAATTGTGCTCTTATAGCCTTCAGAATGCAACTGAAGGGCCAAGTCAGAACATTTCCAGTATATGGAAGGCCAAGGATCAGAGATCTTCTGTCGTGACATGGAAACCCGACCTCATTTTTTATTTTCTGGCACAAATATCGATGTACACAGTTTGTAGTGGAGCAACCAGCATATACACATCTTGCATAGTAGATATAAAGCGTATATGTGGAAAAATGTATATTTTTAGCTTTGAATTCATCAAAAAGGGATGACAAGTCTGCATAGGGAAATGGAAAAAGTCCCTCTATGCAAGATAGCAATGGTGAGGGAAATCTTGCTATAACAATAGGAACTTCACCCTTCATGTAGGTATGATTATGTCCATCTTCTCATTCCATTCAAGTAGAGGTATTGTGGCTCAAATCATTTTCCATTAGAAACACCAAGGATAAATCTCAACCGTGCATGGATCCACATGGAAATAACTCCAGTTAAATAGAACCCCCAAAATTGGATCCTCTCCTCATAGTGTAATATCGCTTATCAAATTTTGGTCTAGATTTTTTTGATCTCAAGAACACCTCGAATCTAGAGGATTTTCTATAGATATACGATTGGTTCATGTCACCAAAATCCCTCTTCACAGGTTTATAACCATTGATTCTATCATGAATGATGGGTTGGATCAATATGAGATCCTTGGAAACTTTGGAGGATTATTGAGCTCACACTATTATGTAAAGAAACCACTCCACACTGTTATAACTCAATAAATCGTTATCCAATACTGATGGATGGATGCAAAGAAAAATAAATGAATATGGAAACAAATTCACACCAATCTGTGAAACAACTGTTGCACTTTTATTCTATTCCTCTCAGCTTGGTTTTACATTTTATTGGCGTTGCATTGAACATGCTCACAACTTACTTTTATAACAAAATTACAACTACCATATCATTACTCAAATCCTATTTATTCTCAACTAACCCTAATATTCATCCAATATCTCTTTAAAATATCAATATCAGCTGACTAAACATATTTCTTAATGACATGGCATAAAAACTCCCTACATGGATTTATCCATAATCTTTTAGACATTGAAATGTAACTCCACGAGGATCTTGTTCTCCTACATTAGTTTCAATTTGTGATAAAGAAACCTCTTGTTCCCTTCCCTATATAGAATTCATCAAGAGGAAATGGAAGTGAATTATTTCACATTTTCCATGCCTTGTTTAATTCTTTGCATTAAAAGAGTCAAAAACCTAAAAATATGCAACTAGACGTTTTGTTTAAGTAAACACAAACTAGTCTATGTTCTAGGGCCTTGGTGTAGGATTTGAGAGTAAATTCTCCAAGGCCACAAAACAGAACAAGGAATTAATTGAAGATGAGTAAAATCCATTAGTAGTAAGGGTCTCTTATTAGGAAAGAACATCTAACACATGTGTCAAGTACTGGGTCAATCTAAGAAAGTCGAGTATATTTTCCCTCTTCACTTGTTTGGTGGGATTATTTCATGTATGGGGGCTTTGTATTGAAGGAACATCTCTAGAATTTTAGGTTGAGGACTTAGAATTTATTCCATGCCCATATGCATAATATTGATCCATGACGGTTCCCTTTGGCCATCGATTGTGAAGTGGTAACCTTAGTGGATTTTCCTATGGCATCACAAATGTGTCTACCCATGGGAAGTATTTATGGTAACTAACACATATTCATAATATCCATTTCATCTCCCTTGGAGGGTGCTCTTTCTCATGAGGGTACTTTCACCTTGGGTGATAACTATATCTCACACCTTCTCTAGCTAAGACTTGGGCATTTCATCACCCCAAATTTTGGTTTTCGAAAGGACCATTTATCTATTGATTTCTTTTCTATTGAATATTTAGATTTTATAGGGTGTGCTATGTGGTTTGTTGTAATCTAGGGAAAAGTAAGGGAGTGTTACCAATACTTCAGTACATAAGAAATCATATAATCACATATACATACATATGGACAAAGACATACACAAAGTAGTGGAATCCCAAAGAACAAAACTTTATTAGATAGGTGAGTCAATACAACACAATGGATACATATTCTCTGATACATGCTTGTCTATTTATACCTACATATTCAGTTACCAAGAAGTTGTAACTACCTAAGTGCTTGGGTTGGTCGGTTAATAGGATCCTTGACTGACTTATACTTTCAAATTCGATATTTGACTGACTAACTCTTAATCGACTATCAGGTCTAGTAAAAAAAGTCAAGTATCCCCTACAACATCTCCCCCCACCTCAATTCCTTGCTCATCCTGAGCAAGAGGGGAGTATAACACAACTTTATTTTACATTGATTCCTTACAAAATAATAATGATAGAAGGAGAGAAAGAAGAGGAATTATAGCCAAAAGTTTATGGTGATTGATAGGATTATGGAGTGATATTCTATTGTCCTGCTACGCCAAAATCTCTGCCACTAGTCGAGTGTAGTTTCTCTAGCTAATCAAGATGGGATCGATGCTTGGGTCATTTTAAAGATGATTTTCATGGGTTTATTTTTATTACTTTTTTTTATGTTTTTGTTGGCCCCTCATATTTATCTTAATCTTGTTTTGTTTTTTGTTTAGGAAAGTTATTTTGATAGACTCGTTCCCCTACTATCGTTTCCTTCTGTTGTGTCTTCTCTGTTTCATTTTGCAAGGGAGTCTGTTGAGCCTGCGTCAGACCCTGTACTATATCATTATTTAGAGAATTTTCTGGGACAAATTCCTCTTTGTGTTCCCATTGTTTTTGTTGTTATTCCAAGTTATCTTGTTTCTTTATTTGTTCTACTTCCGTGGATACATCAGTCATAATATTTATTGGTTCTGATTCAGGAATATTAACATCATGGGTGCTGATTTCCTGGGGGTTGAATTCCTTATGACCGACCAACTATTTTATACCTTCAAATGGATGGACCATATTGATTAATATTTGATTGAATTCCTCATGCTACTCTGCAATTTTGACTGGATGAGTCGAATGGATTGGTATTCATTCAACTGACTTAGGATGATCTGGTCTGTTGATCTTGATCTCCTCTTCAACTGATGTAGATGGTTGGTCTGACTCAATTGCTTCTAATGACTCAAAAATTGTAAGTTATCTCTTCTTCTTATTTGTAGGTCATTCCTCGACTATGGCTACTAGATTAGCTAGTGGGGATTCTCTTGTCAAGTCGATTATCAAGTTGGTTACTCTCCGTTTTCCTGGTGTCAGCTTTATCCTGAATTCTAATTATGAACAGTTCTTTGTGACCTTTTCTAGGGTTTCCACAGTGGTCAATCTTTCATGTATCTTATGCCTCCTTACTCCCTTGTTTCAATATGTCAGAGCGTATTTTTTATTTGTTTGACCTGTTGTTTTTGTACTTTAAATTTCTCCATGTATTCCTTCATTCTAGGTTTGACTGACAAGCTTAAAATATTCATCATCATATCAATATTATTTCGAGTCTACCTTTTTGTCTGCTTGATTTTTTCGGCAATTTTGCTGGTGATACTAGTCATATTTTATTGAATTATGGGGTCGTTAAAGTCAATACCTCCAGTCGATTGAAAATTCTCCTGCCAGATCTCTTCCATTTCATAACATATTTCTTTGACTTTGTATTCCTTTTTCCCTTTATCATTTTTCACTAGCTTCTTTCTTTTTCTAGGTGAATTTCATGTAGGAACGATTTCCAATGCTTCTAAGTCTTCAGAAAAGGGTACTGCATATAAATATGCTTCTCTTTCTTCCTCTTCTTCAACATTGATAAGGGGTAATACCAAAGGTAGTCCTGGTTGGTTAACTTTAGGATGAATTTGTATCTCCTCGTCTGTCTGTGTTTCTAATTCAATGAATATTTCCTTTGTTGTTGGATGATAATGTAATTCCTCGGGTTCCAGGGCTGACTCCAATGCACACCAAATTTTGGTGTAGTCAAGTTATAACTTAATATGGACGGGTGTTGATAGGGCACAATGAGTTGATTTCTTGATGCACCATCTATGTGAGATATCTTTTAATTTTTTGAACCATAGTTGAAATATTTCTTATGGAGGTAGTGAACAGGAGGCACCTTCCTGCTCTGCTGTGAAAATTCTATATTTTTCCATTATTGGAACCTTAATTGTGAACACAGGTTCACCGATTGGACTATATTTCTCCATTTCTATACATATTAATAAATAAGGGAATTTGATGGCTTTATCTACTTCTTGGTATTCCTTGCAGTCAGTGTGAATGATGTCGGCCATGTATTTAGACCAGTTGAAGATTTCATCCTTTTTAAATATTTGGTCGATTTCCTCTACCATGGTCATTTTTACATCATAAGCTCGACCAACTGGTGTAAAGAATAATGATACAATTATTTCATTCCATATTACGTACAAGTCAAATATTGTGTTGATAAGTAATCCCTTGGAATTTTTTGTTGTTGTTGACCTGGTCAAATTTGCATCCAAGCATCTGCATTTAAAGTTTTTGGGACCTTGACCCCCATATTTGGAATGTCAGTGATTATATGAATAATCCCACCTATTATTTCTATTGGACTATCGATCTGGATATATCCATTGTGATACTGGCTGACAATAAACTTTGTTTCTTCTTCCTTCCATCGCTCAAAGTTGGTGACTTGTGGTTCTCCTAGGAGGTGTCTGATTCCCATTTTTTCTATGAATTTTGTCTTAGGATTCTAACAGTCATCCTCCAACCCCCATTATATAAACCTTTTCCACTTCTTTCTCCAATCCATCTCCTCCAGTCGTGACTATCAAATATTCTTCATTCAAATTTGCAACGATATTGTGGTTGTTTATTCAAACATTTCTCTTGATCTTGATCCTTCCACTATCTTAGAGACCGTCCCTCTCATTCTCGACATATATAATTCTAGTTCGACGGTATTCAAGAAGTCGGGGGAAGTTGTAGGTTTTCTCAGTTTCTCGGTCAACCCTATACTCCGATGTGGGGGAGAAAAAAATAATTTCGTGAAGTCATATGTGTCCTCCAAATTTATAAGCAGGAGAGGGAATTTTGAATTAAATGCGTCCAATTGTTCCTTATATTTGTGTGCCTTTGTCATAATTGTTGGTGGTATTTTTGACTCGTATGAGGGGACATCTAGGGTAGTGCTTAGTTTACATGCATGTATGTCATGTTGTGCATTAATTGTAGAAATTTCCACTTTGTTTTCTTTCATGTCGAGTCGTCCCAAAGTTATATTAGTTCTTGCACAATGGTATTCTACATTGCATCAAGCATTAATGTTCTTGTCATTCCCGTTGGTCCTTTCTTTTCACGTATTAAATGGACTATCCTTCTTGGAGTCATAATTTTTGTGGTCAGTTTTTTCTCTTTCTTGATCAAAGAAATATCCTATTTTGATCCATGGTCTATATGTGGTTTGAACGACTGCTAATTTTGCATCATTAGGCTTCCTATTGTCGTTTCTTCTTAGTTGATTCTCTTGATAATTAATTTCTTTGTATTTTTTATTGTAGTCCCCTCTATGATGGTTTCACTCGCTTGAACCTTGCTTTCTTGAACCTCGCTCGCTTGATCTGGATTTGCCTCAATCAATCAATTGTCACTTGATGAGGATTTTTCGTAAGTTTGTAGAGGGGGTCGTGTGTCGATATCGTATTCGTCCACTTTATGTATGGCTTAACCAAGGGATTCTTTCTCTCTCCATTCTACTTTTCCTTTACTTTTTCTTCCAAGATTTGGAACTTATTTAATACTTGGATTTTCCTATAACAATTTCTTGTACCTAAATTTTATACTAGAATTATTTGTAATTGACTTTTATATTTTTAATATAAAAATGATTTATTTCTTGATACTATTATTAATCTACATTTTTTTTTCAACTTCAACCAAACTGTTATATTTCCATTTCTGGTCGGTCCATGTTGACATTACTTTCTATATAATTTTCCAAAAGGGTTCTTCATCTTTGTGTATTGTACTTCTTTAATCAGGCACCATTAATTACTTTTTTAAATGGATGCCCAAACAAAGTTTGAAGTTGAACTACACTCGTCGATCAAATATCTTCTATAACATAAGGAACAAGCCATGTTGTCTCTAACTTCCTGGGTTTTCCTTTGATTCGATTGTCATATAGTAGAACTAGGTCTCCATTTTTCATATCCTTCCTTTTTAGATGAAGATCATGCCATGATTTTTCTTGTTTTTGTTTAACTTATGGGTGGTGCATTGCTATTAATATTCCTTATTCTAGCTCATTCAATTGGTAAAGACGATCCTTCTTGCTTCTTCTTTGGTCAAATTTAGCAACAATTGCTACTCTGCCTAAGTTGGACCAAAAGTCAAATTGGATCACCACTTCTTTTCCATAGACAAGTTTAAAGGGATTATTTTCGGACGATCACTTATAAGTAGATCTATATTCCCATAAGACTGCAAGAGTTTTTTCATCCCAGTCGTTCTTACTGATGTCGCATATTTTATTGAGTCCTTTATGCAGTGTCTTATTAAAAGCTTCAACAACATCATTTTCCTGGAGATGGTATGTCGTTGTTATTCTATGATCAATGATAAATTTCTTTAGAAGGACTTGGATCATCTTGTTTCTAAAATGTGTCCCTTGGTCATTGATTAGTGTTAGTGGACATATGAATCTTCTGATTATGTTCTCATAAATACAATTTTCTTCTAACTCTTTAGTGCATGTTTCGACTGGTTCCGCTTCCGCCTAGTTAGTCACATATTTGACTGTAGTGATAATATATTTAGTGAGTTTTCTTCTTTCTCTTTCAAGATATGGACCGAAAATGTCAATGGAATATATATCAAATGGTCGATTAGGGTTGATTGACTGTAATGGAATTTCATTCTTCCACATAGGTCGACCCATTCTTTGACAACTATCACATTTCTTAACCTGTTCCTAACAATATGATTAAGATAATTGAACTATGTTGGTATGTTGAAGTAATTTATAATCGATATATACAATACAAACATAAATTTAGAGTTGACCACCACAAACCCCCCTGAACTATCTTTCACGTTGTCGTGTTGGTAAAAGTTCCCCCCAATGGGTCCTACATGTGCCTCATTGATAATGTATTCTCTTTCATGTTCTAGAGAACATGTCCTTAAGATGTCATTAGGTCCCATTTTTTATAGATATCTGTTTATGATTGTAAATGATGCTTCTTTTAGGGATATAAATTTCTTTTTATTTGATGAGATATCTTTAGGTTCCTTCCCCTCCTCCAAGAAATTTTCTATTTGTTGTGTTGGTTTTGTCACTTGGGTGAGAAAAAACACAACATTTGCATGTTTAGATAAGCCTACTAAACAAGACAAAAGTTTGTGAGTGGGTTAGATAAACCAAACAAACATGAAAACAAATAAATACAACTAAAAACAACTAAGAAATAAATGTTAGAAATCTTGAGAAAATTAGAACCATGAAAAAAAAAAAAAAACGACCAACATATTGCTACCAATGGATCAATAGATTAGTAGGAAAAACATCATAGATAAAGGAAGGGACTTATGAGTCCCCTCTTCCTCCTTGCGAGGGATCCTGAGTTCCCTAATTGATATCTGTTCTCTCCTTACAATGGAAGAAATGGAAAATTGTGAAGAAAAACAATGCCTATTCCCTAAAGAGGTGAGTGGAATGGCCTATTGCAATGGTGCTTGAAGGCTTCAAAGAGAAAAGAGGATTCTTAAAGAAGAATTCTTGCAAATAACAATACCTTGAAGATCTTATTTTATTAGCACACCCATGGCTCTTATTTATAGCATCCATTCATGAAAAAATGTATTTGGTTCATAATGTGAACAAGGGGCCTTTTAGGGCACCCTCTAGCCCTTGACCAGCCTCCAAGCTAGATTTCTCTCAGATATGAGTGTCAAATCATGTTGGGGGTCATAATAGAAGTGGTTGAGGGGCCGACAAGATCCATAAATGTGTCATTCATAGAAGTGAAAGACTTTGCTCATAGACAGTCATGCATTTTTCACACAGAGCGTGCTGAGGCTTGTGTTAGCCTGTGCATTATGTGCACTGTGCGCGCACTTCCTTTGGTGAATCTACACACTTTGATTTTTGACCCAATTATATAATTTTTTTCCTTTTGATGGATTTTGGTGTTGTAGGTGGACTAATTGCTATTGACATGGATGTTTTTATTTAACCATTGTGTGCAATGTTACAGATGATTTTTCAGTGATAACATATTCCCCCTCATGTGTGAGGTTAGGAGCATACGTATAGCCAAAATACATCAATGTTTATTTTTCTCAGAGTTCCATTGTAAGGAAGAGTGAAGAGAGGAAATGCAAGAGTGATCCATTGGAGGGAGAGGGAAATCTATGGGACCCAAACCTTTCTCTAGGGAGAAAAAAGAAATATGTGTACAAATGGGGAATGCATGCCCCATGCTCGTGTCATGAAACCAAAATATGAGACTGAAACTGAAGATGTATGGTGATATAGATAACTACAACACTCTTGGGGGTGGTTGATAATGACATATGCCAATTCTGAATGGTGAACGAACTCTGAAGTGAGGCAAGGACGATTGTAAGAATGGTCGATGACTCGTAGGCATTGATGGCTTAACAACTTCAGAGGTCTTCGGATGGTATGAAACAACTACAATAGTCGCATAGTAAGACCCACCGTAACATGGGAGTTTTCTTAAGTCAAATGTTATGGGGGTCAATGGACTCAGAGAGAAATGATGATTCTCTTTGTGCCATCTGAGACTCCTCATTGAAAAGGTAATGAGAGTCAATATAATTCCGCTCTTTTGGAAACTGTGATGATGTCAACATGAAGGGAGACACAATACTAAGAAGCTAAGGGATTCTTAAAATCCACTAAGGGATGGATGATATCAGGTACTAATGAGTAACATGAATGAAGTCAAGATGTTATGGGATGCAATACTTCCCTTGGTTGGGGAATGTTGAAGAATGATTGGCATCAACCGTAAAACCGGATCTAGTGTCAGGGGATGACTTTATATGGGGTTAAACTGTGTCAAAGACTAACAAAGTGGACAAACTCAGAGATCATTGGTACATGGACTTGGGATAGTTGAGGCTCATGAATGATGTCAGAATGAAAAAGAGTGGATGCCCCATGTAATACCCCTAAGGCCAAACCCAATTGTAAATGTAAATGAAAATGTACTTAAGCTGGTGAGCTGTTTTGATATCATTTTTGTATGCACATTTCATGGCATAGTGCACGCATGTACTGCGCAGTAAAATGAGGAAGTGTGCACATTCCAGGATACCGCGCGCAACATATTAAGTGTGCATGATGTTGAGGCCAGGGATCCTTTATGTATATGATATGTTTTATAGGCTAGTGAGGCAATTAATGTAAGCTAGGATGCTTATGTTTTTATTAGGCCGGAGAGCCTAGATGTTAAAGGCCAGTGCCCCTGTTTTTGTACAAGTCTCATATTTAATATAAAATACATCGTGGCACACAGACCGACCATGATAAAAGAGATGGGGGACTAAACTCCACTGGTTAGGGAAAGGGTGGGGCCTAAAAGTTAAGGAAAAGGGCTAAGCCAAGGATCTTAAGCCAAAAGGAATATTATATTAATATTTCTTAAATCATAAAGTATGGATAATTGTTTTATCCTAAGTTCTAAAGTTGGGGACAAGTGGGCCAAAGTAGACCCCAACATGAAAAGTGTCAAGTTGGGAACATGCATACATATTGTTGGGACTTAGTTCATTTTCACATGCCCCCATCATTCTTACCATCATCTTTTCCATGAGTCCTTCCATCATTCATCCATGATGCCATGACCATTTTCACTCATGCAGTCAGTTATCCTCCATGCATTCCTATCACTGTACCAGAACTGGTATGCATAGCCATTTTGTGTTAGTGTACCTAGTTAGCTTGGGAGTAGGATTGAATAAGCGGGTTGTCAGGTCCATGGGATATTGAAGAGGTGGGTTGTCAGACTCGTGAGAAATTCTCTGGGTGAGAGAATTGTTGGGAATTGATTTCCTGAAGGTGCGAAATTGTAGCTACAGGGCTCTGAGACTTCTTGTCTAGCCTGTTGCTAAATCCCGGAAAGGAAGTTGGGTAGTCGAAGGACTATTGAGAAGAGAAGGGGAACACTTCCTGGGGTGGGACAGGCATGTGGGGAATGAGGGACTGTAGGATGTTAGTTGAGTGGGCACCATGACAGAGTCTTTCCTGTTGTCTATGAGCCTATAACCTGGTTAGGAATCCCTTTACCCAGGTGGAGTTTAGTCCCAGCTCAGGGGTGACTCACTATTGAGAGTGATGAATAGTGTGGTCTAAGGCTGGGAGGTTTGTGGAAGGTATGCACGCAGTTGGTGATATTCTTAAAAATATAAGTGTTAACAGTGTGATAAAATTACATACTGCATTGTTATTTACGTGTTTATTTATGGGTTTATCATATGCATGGTTATAAATTTCTATAGGTTTTTGGGTAGTTCCTGTATATGATGCATGTCTATGTTTACTATTATTTCAATGTGAATTTGTGCATTTATGTAATGTATTTGTCTGTTACGTTTTAGATATAAAGCTTCCACAAGAGTTCTACGTGTATATATTTTTAATTGAATGTAGTTAGAAAATTTTATGTGGCATAGTTCAGTTGGTTGTTGGGTATGTCATAGTATGTTTTGTAGTGAGAGAAAAAAAATGTTCTTTGGCATAGCCTGGCTTGGCCATGGGTGGTCGGGGACGTTACAAATTGGTATCAGAGCTTCAGTTTTCAACACTGAGCCTCCATGGGCCGAGAAGGTTAAGTTGAATCAAAATTTCACATAGGATTTATTTCGAAGTAGCCAAATTTCAGTTTGTAGAGTGTCCATGGTAAAAAGTAACAACACCTGGGCGGAAATGGGGGAAAACACCAATTTATGCAGCGAAATTCATGAGGAATCGATGTGCATAAAGGTGAATGTGCACAGTTGGGCGCACCAAAAATTCATGTTGCATAGTGAAAATCTCGGGATAGGTAAAATTTGGCACTGTGCGACAAGGTATTGGTGTGCTGATGCACGTGTTAAATTTTGGTGTTGTGTGGAAAAATATGGTGTGAGGGTGTGCGCGGAAAATTTTGGCACTGGACGGAAAAATATTGGTGTGTAGGTGCGCACACTAAATTTATCATTGCACAAAGTGCACAAACATAAGAAGGTGCATGTGGTGTACACAAACATAATAATGGCATGCATGGTGTATACAGTATTGGTAGAGCGCAGAGGAGTTTGGTTGGCGTGCGACACAAAAGTGTGCGCAAGTTATTGGTTCGACAAAGAAGTGATACACAATGGTTTTAAAGTGTGTGAAGCATGATTTACCTTGTGATGTTGCAGGAAAGGGTAAATATGGGTGCACAGATTGAAATTTGTGTGTGCGAAGTTGTTTGAAGGGTTAAGAACAATAGAAACAGTGAAGGGTAAATTATAAGACCCAACTAGCTTCATGGAGCCATAACTTTCTGCTCCGGAATCAGATTGAGGCACATGAGTAGTAAATGGAAATCTATGGAACCATATAATACATTTCCAGAGATGAATTAAATTTCTAGGCATGTTAAATATGGTTAAAAAGGGAAAAGAACATACTTGTACCATTTCAGACCAAAAGCACAAATTGACCTAGAACTTCAACGGGCTGCAACTAGCAACTTAGAGCACAGAAAGAGTTGAAACTTGGAAAAAATGTCCATAATATGTATATGAGGAAACCCAATTGAGCTCATACAAAATATTCAATGGAGTAAGTGCAAGAGTTCATAATTACAACATAGAATTGCGCCAAGTTGAAGTGTGAACATAAAAGTTAATGGAAGAATTTCAAATAGTCATAACTTTCTTCTCAAGACTCAGAATTGAGCATGTGAGTAGGTGTTGGAAAGGTATTGGATAGTGGAATATAATTATCCACCCATAAAATTTGTCAAGGCATTCAAATTTCCAGGAAAGCATAAGAAATAATTATGATATATATTATTGAACCAGAATGGTTCATATTTTCATGAAATTGTTGAAACAATTAGCCTAACAAAGTTTTGTTGGCTGCACATTTTGCAGAGTTTAAAACAAATAGATCAAGATCATATTAGATTCCAGAGTAATGGAAGATAAATAAAGGAATTATACCCAGGAAGATAAAGTCATAGGTATGGATGTCCATTTGAGCATCGAAGGAACAAACTCTAATGGACATGGAAAAGAAAGGAATGAAAACATGAATATGACAAAGAACATTAAAAATTTGCAGAAGGATGTCCAAAGCCATAAGGCTGATAATTAAAGGCTTATGAGATATAAGGAGTAGTAGGATGACTTCAACATGAATTTATTACAGAGCTTGAACATAATAGAAAAGAAATTGGATAAGGAGAGTGGCTCGAGCAAATCCGGAAGTCACAAGTCTCATGATGAGAAAAGAAAATCAATAAGTGTTAGAAGACATCACCATCACTCCCCAAGGCATTCCAATAAGAGAGAAGATAGTAGCTCAAGTCCATACCCTATCAGGAAGCACAAGAGCTCTGGGGTGGATGAGCTACGAGGAGAAATGAACAAAATCAAACCTCCTACATTTGATGGTGAGCAAAAGAAGGATGAAGATACAGAAACATTGTTGTTGGGCATGAGAAAGTATTTTGAATTGCATAATTATTCTTCACATGCAGAGGGTAGAATTTCCATCTATCAACTCAAGGGAAAGGCATCCATGTGGTGGGATCATCTTGTGTAGGTGCAACACATTAAAGAGAAAATTTTTACTTGGAAGGAATTCAAGAGTTATTTTGAGAAGAAATACTTTACTAAGAGATACTATGACAAGAAAATGAAAGAGTTCTTTGAACTCAAGCTTGGGAGTATGACCATTGATGAATATGAGAGAAGGTTTTTAGAACTGCTGAAGTATGTCCCTTTCATCAAGGATGAGATAGTGAATATTCAAAGCTATTTGAGTGGATTTTCATCATTTATCAGTGAAAAAATATAGTATGATGATCCCAAGACATTGGAGGATACCATAAGGCGAGATAAATTCCTATATGATCAACAAAAATCAAGGCCAAAATTCCAAAAATATTGGGAAGACAAAAATAAATTCAAGGTGGATCAGAGGAAGAAGGGATATAAGCCACCATTCTTCAGAAACAATCCTCAGGGGCAACAAAATCCTAAAGAACCCATAACGATTGACACAGGGAGTCAAAGGCCAAGGAAACCACCTATTCAATGTTGGCGTTGTAAAGGGGATCATATTTTCAGAGATTATCCTCACACAGGTGAAAAAGGGAGAATTGTTCACATTGTATAGCAAGATGAAACAGTGGAGGAAATGGGCAGAAAGGTACCCAGGATCTATGCATACCTGGACAACAAGCAAGTAGAGTATCAGTCACATATGATTGAAGTAGAAGGTATGATCAACAACCAAACCATTGCCATTTTAATTGATTCGGGATCTAGTCATAGTTATATAGATCCTAAGATGGTGGGAATTTTGCATTTTCCAAGAAGCAAGCATGGGAAATATTGGTTGGTGCAGCTGGCTACAGGAACTAAAAGAAAAGTTAATGAGATGGTTAAGTCATGTCTTATGGACATGAATGGAATGAACACTCGAGCATATTTGAACATATTGCCTTTAGGTTCCTATGACTGTCTAATTGGGATGGATTGGTTGGACCAACATCATGCCATCCTAGACTGTCATAATAAGGCATTTACTTGCTTGGATGAGAAAGGGAAAATAAGG
This sequence comes from Picea engelmannii, assembly GCA_009831015.1. NCBI lineage: Eukaryota > Viridiplantae > Streptophyta > Pinopsida > Pinales > Pinaceae > Picea > Picea engelmannii. The sequence goes on along the minus strand of ML781348.1, from coordinate 182,900 downwards.
AACGTGCAAGGAATTCCTAGAGCAGTAAGCATTAGAGAGATTTCATCATTGCAGCTGAAGAAATGTTACAGAAAATGGTGTCAAATATTTCAGCTCATATGGAGGAGACACCTAAAGATAAGGTGCCAAATTTAGAAGATTATACAGTTCTGGAAGATTTTTGAAGATGTGTTCAAGGAGGTACTAGGACTACCCCTAAGGAGGGACATTGATTTCTCTATAAATCTAATTCCTGGAGAAACTCCAGTGTCAAAGACTCCTTACATAATGAGTACACCAGAGCTAAAGGAGTTGCAAATTAAACTTGAAGAGCTTTTGAATAAGGGGTATATATGCCCAAATGTGTCACCTTGGGGTGCCCCAGTCTTATTTGTGAAGAAGAAAGATGGAACATTAAGATTGTGAATTTATTTCAAACAGTTGAATAAAGTGACTGTTAAGAACAAGTATCCTCTGCCAAGGATTGATGATGTTTTTGATCAATTGAAGGATGCAAAGATCTTTTAAAACATAGATCTCAGGTTAGGATACCATCAGGTAAGGATTAAATAGGAAGATATTAACAATACCTCTTTCAGGACAAGGTATGGTCATTATGAGTTCACAGTGGTTCCATTTGGGTTGTCAAATGCACCATCTTTTTTCATGTGCTTAATGAATGGTGTTTTTCGAGAATATTTAGACAAGTTTGTCATTGTATTTTTGGATGACATTCTCATATATTCCAAGTCAGAGGAAGAGGATGACCATCATTTGAGGATGGTTTTGCAAGTATTAAGGGAGCATCAATTGTATGCCAAATTGATCAAGTGCTCATTTTATCAGAAGCAAATTTACTATTTGGGTCATATAATTTCAAAGGATGGGATAACAATGGATCCTGAGAAGATAAAATCCATTAGAGAATGGGCAGTGCCAAAGAAAGTGATAGAGGTGATATCATTCATGGGCCTTGCAGGATACTATAGGAGATTTATAGAAGTATTTTCAAATATTGCACACCTAATCACTTCCTTGCAAAGAAAGGGTGTGAAGTTTCAGTGGACATTGGATTGTGAAAAGAATTTCCAACACTTGAAACAATTATTAACAAGTGATCCAATATTAAGGATAGCAAACCCAAATGAAGACTTCATTGTATGCACAGATGCATGTAAAGAGGGACTTGGTGGAGTCCTCAATCAAAATGGGTTTGTTATATGTTATGAATCAAGGAAGTTGAAGGAGCCTGAAAGAAACTATTCCACTCATGATTTGGAGTTGGCATCCGTAGTACATGCCTTGAGGAAATGGAGACACTACCTCATGGGGAAAATGTTTGAGATGAGGACAAACCACAATGGTCTGAAATATTTGTTTGATCAACCAACTCTAAATCCTAGGCAAAGCAGATGGTTAGAATTTCTAAGTGAATATGACTTTCATATAAAGCATATCAAGGGGAAAGAGAACAAAGTGGCTAATGCACTCAACATAAGAGTGCATGAAATGTATGTTACAACCATTGGCATGTATCAATCAGATTTGAAACACAGAATTATAGATACTGCCAAATCAGATTTACAATACAAGGATTTAGTGGCAAAACTACAACAAGGTAATTTGCAGCATAAAATTGAAGAATACAAGCTAGATAAGGATGGAATTCTCATGTACAGGGGCAGGATTTATGTACCAAATTCCCAAGAGTTGAAAAATATGATATTGAGAGAAATGAATAATGATCCTTATGTTAGGCACCCAGGATATTAGAAAACTATTGCAGTTGTCAAGAGCCAATATTATTGGCCAGGCATGAAGAAAGAGGTTGCTGATTTTATTGTTAGATGTTTGGAATGTCAAAAAGTAAAGGTTGAGCATAGACACCCAGCTAGTTTGCTACAACCATTACCCATTCTTGAGTGGAAATGGGAAGTTTTAACCATGGATCTCATTATCAAACTACCCAGAACACACAAGCAACATGATTCTATCATGGTAGTGGTGGATAATCTTACTAAAGTTGCCCATTTTATTCTAGTTAAGCTCACTCACAAGGAAACGGACATTATTGATGTTTATATGAGGGAAATTGCTAGATTACCTGGCATACTCAAGAAAATTGTGTCTGACAGAGATCCAAAATTTACCTCAAAATTTTAGAAGCGATTATTTAATGGATTTGGAAAAAATTCAAATTTTAGTACAACTTATCATCCAGAAACAAATGGACAAATAGAGAGGGTGAATCAGGTGATCGAGGATATGTTGAGGATGTATGTGATGGATAAACCATCAAAATGGGAATACTACCTACACTTGGTAGAGTTTGATTATAACAATGGGTATCAAGCATCTCTAAAGATGAGCCCATTTGAGGCACTTTATGGAAGAAAGTGAAACACACCAGTAAGATGGGATAACCCAACAGATAGAGCAGTGGTTGGGCCAGATTTGCTCAGGGAAATGGAAGAGAAAATGTTGAAAATAAAATAAAATTTAAAGGCTGCCCAAGACATGCAGAAAATCTATGCTGATAAGAACAAAACTCACAGGGAATTTAAAGTGGGTGACCATGTATTCTTGAAAGTGAAAGACAACAGAAGTTCCATGAAGTTGGGAAATTGCTCAAAGTTGGTAGCTCACTATTGTGGACCGTTTGAAATCCTAGAGAGGATTGGTACAATATCTTATATGATTGCATTGCTTGAATCTATGTCTGTTCATAATGTATTCCATGTATCATTGCTAAAGAAATATATACCTAATGCTAGTCATGTTATTGATTGGAATATGATTCAGGTGGAGCAAGAAGGCGCTTTTCAAGTGCATCTGGTGCGCATTCTGGACTGGAAAATCAAACATATCCATAATCGAGCCATAGGGATTGTAAAGGTCCAATGGACCTGGTACGGTCCTGAGGATGCTACTTCGGAGCATGAGGATGCAATGCAGGCAGAATACCTGCATCTTTTTGAGGATTTTTGAAATTTAGTTGTACATGGGTACATGATGCACTGAGGACAAGGAATAAATAAGGGGAGGGGATTGTAATATCCCTAAGGCCGAACCCAATTGTAAATGTAAATACAAATGTACTTAAGTTGGTGAGCTATTTTGATATCATTTTTGTATGCACATTTCATCGTACAGTGCACGCATGTATTGCGCAGTAAAATGAGGAAGTGTGCACATTCCAGGATATCACGCACAACATCTTAAGTGCGCACCATTTTGAGACCAGGGATACTTTATGTATATGATATGTTTTATAGGTTGTGTTATCGCACGGTTTGTAGGAAGGGTTTTAGGTAGCTTGAGTCAAGGCTTAAAACCGACGTAACATGAGCTTCCCCACCCACTGTCACCTCGATGGGGAGCTCTTTCTATTTAGGATGGCTAGTCCAAGGGAGACGTCCCTATCTAATCTAGGTTTTAGAAGGGCTAAGGGATAATGGATCAAGATAAGAGGTTCCCTTTTATCAGATTACTGCCAAAGATGAGATAGTCAAAGAAGATATTGTTCCACTGGTGGCACCTGTTTGCGAGACAAGACAGATAAAACTAGAATATGTGCTGCAGTGGGTTAGTACTTCAAAAGCATTAATGACTATCTTCAAATATTCATATGAGCAATGATCAAATGCTATTATTGACGAAGTCAATGATTGCTAAACAAAGGCCAATGACTAATATCATTCCTTCAATAAAGCATAAGAGATAATGAGCATTCAATGTTTAAATATCAATCCTTTATATTATCACAATGCAATAAATATCTCAAATCAGCTCATACAAATAATGTTGTTGCGTCACCTATATTGTTGTTGCAAGAGGTGTGACGTCAACCCTAGTAATAAGTTATTTTGAAAGGGAAAGAGCACAACGTTTTACCAAACAAGCTTATAGATGTAATCAACGGCTCAAAACCTATCAAAAGAGATGACAAATGTCACAATGTTGCAAGCTAAAACAAGAGATCAAGAAGGTGTGACGTCACCTATATAATTTATGTTGCAGGATTAGGGTTAGCTAGCCAAGAAGTGATGTTTTGACAAATTCAACCAATAAAATTGCAATAAACCTCTATGGCTATGATAAGATGACTAGGCCGCACTTTTCTATCCAAGCACAAGTTCAAATCAGCAAGACGTCATCTTATTAGGGTTAGTTCAAGTTTCTAGGGTTAGA
>ML781348.1:145993-170861 GCA_009831015.1 Picea engelmannii | reverse complement strand
GAGAAGAAGAAAGATGGGCCCTCCAGGGCCATGCTCAAGTCGCTCCTGCTCTCGGTACTCCATGTCTAGGACCATGTGGGCCTCGAGACATGATCTCCTAGTTATCCCTAGATATCGGGGATAACAGGCTGGTGAGCCAATTATTATAAGCTAGGATGCTTATGTTTTGATTAGGCCAGAGAGCCTAGATGTTAAAGGCCAGTGCGCCTGCTTTTGTGCATGTCTCATATTTAATATAAAATACATTGTTGCACGCAAGCCGACCACGATAAAATAGATGGGGGACTAAACTCCACTAGTTAGGGAAAGGGTGGGGCTTAAAAGTTAAGGAAAAGGGATAATCCAGGGAGCTTAAGCCAAAAAGGAATATTATATTAATATTTCTTAAATCATAAAGTATGGATAATTAGTTTATCCTAAGTTCTAAAGTTGGGGACAAGTGGGCCAAAGTAGCTCCCAACATGACAAGTGTCAAGTTGGGGACATGCATACATATTGTTGGGACTTAGTTCATTTTCATATGCCCCCATCATTCCTACCATCACATTTTCCATGATTCCTTCCATCATTTAGCCATGATGCCATGACCATTTTCACTCACGCAGATAGTTTTCCTCCATACATTCCTATCATTGTACCAAAACCAGTATCCATATCAATTTTGTGCTGGTGTACCTGGTTAGCTTGGGAGCAGGATTGAAGAAGCGGGTTGTCAGGCCCATGGGATATTGAAGAGGTGGGTTGTCACACCTATGAGAAATTCTCTGGGTGAGATAATCATTGGAGAATGATTTCCTGAAGGTGATAAACTGCAGCTACAGGGCTCTGAGATCTCCTATTCGACCTATTTTTGAAGCCCTGAAAGGAAGTGGGGCAACCGAAGAACTATTGAGAAGAGGAGGGGCACACTTCCTGGGGTGGGACATGCATGTGGGGAATGAGGGACTGTAGGTTGTTAGTTGAGTGGGCATCGTGACAGAGTCTTTCTTGTTGTGTATGAGCCTATATCCTAGTTAGGAATCCCTTTACCCATGTGGAGTTTCTTCCCAGCTTGGGGGTGACTCACTGTTGAGAGTGATCAACAGTGTGGTTGAAGGCTGGGAGGTTCGTTGAAGGTCTACACGTAGTTGGTGATATTCTTAAAAAAATAAGTGTTAACTATGTGATAAAATTACATGTTGCATTGTTATTTACGTGTTTATTTTATGGGTTTATCATATGCGTGGTTATAACTGTCTGTAGGATTTTGAGTATTTCCTGTATATGCTGCATGTCTATGTTTACTGTTATTTCAATGTGAATTTGTGCATTTACGTAATGTATTTTTCTGTTGCGTTTTAGATATAAAGCTTCCACTAAATCTGAACATAGCCACTAAAACTACACTGTGGATGTATGTGTTAAAGACTCAAATTTGAATATAGCGATGAGACATACACTATGGATCTATGCACCAGTACAATCTGAATATAATCCAAAGCAACCTGAATCTATTAGAAAAGATCCAAGGTCTTCATCTCCACCATTCTATAGTACGAATCTAACCATGTGAATACATTTGCTGAAGTCGAACATGGTAGAAACCACTTGATTACCAGTCATTAGTGTGTACCATTAACAAGTGCAAGGGAAATCACCATTAATGTCAATGACTCCCAAGGTACACTAGTACAATCCAACGAATGTGAATTAATGAGATGAATTCGAACACTCGACTGAATCTCCTGATCAGAGGTCAATAAGGAAAACCCATTCTTGAAAGTGAGGAAACCTGCCATTGAGGCATGCAAGTTCCAAGGTACCAATTAGTTTCTGAGTCAAATTCCTGGGTAATGAGTTGAAGTCGATAGGAAAAGACTTGTCACAGGAGGGCCTTAATGTATCCCCCATCAATGACATGAAATAGGTAACAATATTTGAATTTTATCAGAGGAACAAGTCATTCATGAATGACTCAGGGATGGCTGACACAATATAAGGCTTAAGGACTATAGAAATGGCCGACACAATAGAAGATTTTCTGTGTTGAACATTTATTTGATCATATTAACGACATGATAACTGTCTTGGAAACACTGAGTCAACAACAGGGATCATAGACAAATTTGTAATATTATAAAGGATCATGATTAGGAGACAAGTGGATTTTCCAACCTAGACACAAGGTGAGTGAAAGGGTGTCATGTTCAAAATCTTCTCTTCCATGGAATACAAGTTTATATACATTTTTTTCCCAATTTCCCCCCACCATTTCTGGCGAGTACCTCTTTATTTTTACACAAGCTTGAGGAGGATAACATATGCTTATAATGCAATCTCATCCTTTGGACGAGTCCCTCAAAGTATGTTTAATGAACCCTAGTAAGGAGTGGTTCAAGCCCATATGGTTTTTTTGATGTGTGTTTAATAAGTCCAAAGAAATAAAACTCAGGGGTTTTTCATTTTTAGAGAGTCTGAAAAAAACTTAAAGAGAAATCCATAAGTTCCTTTCTCATAACCTAGTCTGACAAGACCGAAAAAGAGATAACCTACCGCTCATCAGACGTTTTATTCAAATACTTTTACGATCATTAAAATAACAAGATCAATCAACAATATTTTCATGTTTAGATAGTCTGAAAAGATCTTAAAGGAAACTCTAGGGGATTCCTTTTTCGTATAACCTTTACGAGTTTGAAAAAGTGATAAAAGTTTACTCGGTTACATTCTCAGGTATTTACGAGCATGAGAAATAACAAATAATAAGATCGGTAACTTATTCTCAAGTATTTACGAGCATGAGAAATAACAAAGACTAAGCTCGAGATTTTTTTCATTTTTGCGAAAGCTTAAAGAAAAAAAAAACTATGCTTGGGATAGATTTTATTTTTTCACAAGATTAAAACTAAACAAAACAATGCTTGGACCTAGTTTCATTTGTACACAAGCGTGAACCAGAGGAGACTATGCTTGAGGTAGGTGGTTTCATTTTTATACAAGCTTGAACCAAAGTAAAAATTATTCTTGTGACTTCCCAATGCATAATCCAGGGATAGTTGGTACTTAGCCCTCATCTTAAGAAGCTAGTATCTCAACCTCAGCATGAAGTCCAGAGGCTGGAAGAAAATTCCCCCAAGCTTCGTTTCATTCAGATGCACAAGAGAATGAAATGAAGCTTCAAATACTAGATGAAGGACTTGACTCAAACAAAGAGGGGGGAAGAAATCTATTTCATTTTTTAACAAGCTTGACACAGGAACAAGAACTATTCTCGCAAATCCAGGTTTAATCCCCAGATCTCTGTTTCATTTTTTAACGAGATTGACACAAAAAAAGGAACTATGCTCGTAATCTCTATTTCATTTTTTAATGAGGTTTCTACAGAGAAGTAAACCTATCCTCACAGCTGGTTTCATTTTCTAATGAGCTTGAAATCAGAAAACCATGCTCAAAACTGGTTTTATGTTTTAATGAGCTTGAAAACAAAAAACCATGCTCAATAGACTCTTGTTGATCATGGCTTCCAAGAGGACAATGTTATGGAAGGACACCATGTCAAGGTACAAAACTCAGTCATGGCTTCTAAGAGATCTTTATTTGACGGAAGAAACACACTATGGAAGGAACACATGTCGAGGGTCGTGATAAGGGTAAGGAGGTCAGGCCCTAATAGCCCTATCAAAGAGATCACCATGTCAACTATTGAATTGAGTTCATCAGAGATGGATATTATAGTGGGAGTCTCATCTTTATCGACAATTGAAGGCATGGGAGACAATGCCACATAATTGACCTGTGGTAGGGGTGATACTATCTGCATATAAGAACCATGTAGGGAGGTCATTGAGTTAATGGTCAAGTCAGGGCCAACAAACAAAAATTTATCAATAGTCACCACTCGTCCATCGTGTGAGAAATATATCACATGAAAAAGAGTGGATACAATAGCTTTCATGGGATATACATAATCTCCCCCAATGAGTAAATCGAAATCCAAGGGGTCTTGGATGACCATGACATCAATAAAGACAGTTTTCCCTCCCTAAAGATTGACTGGTTCTTCTGTTAAAAGATAACAGATTTTGCATGACTGGTACAAGCTGAGGATAACCCAAAGCTTTGCAAGCAATAGAGGACAAAATACTAACATGAGAACCTTCATCTATCAGCGTCTAAGGAACATCCCAACCACAAACCTATACTATAATCTTGAAAGGAATGTGAGAGGGAAGATGAGGTCCAGTTAGCACACCCTAATAAAAAAGGATGGACTCATTACTTGGAGGGGGTTCCATGGGAGAAGGATAAATACCCCCCACCATGGTAGGTCCCGTATCAACAAGAAAAATGTGAGCAGTATTAGGTTTACTCTCAAGTTAGAGATTAGGATCGATTTATGATGAGATCATATCGATAACTTGGGTTTCATTCTCCAAGGGGAGAATGGAGCCAACAGATGGAAACATATCGACCACTTGGGTTTCACTCTCTAGAGGGAGAGTGGGATTGACCAAGGATGGGATAAGATCAACCACTTTGTCAACTGGTTCAACTAAGGATGTGACCAAATTAACTGCATGATCAATTGGATTGATCGATGAAGGGACCGGATTGATCATTCCATCAATTACAGGTGGGTCAAGAGTAAGCTTGCGATAAGAAGCTAGAAGTTGATGTTGTAAAATAGTCATGTCTTCTAGGAATTTCAAGGCTTCATCCATAAAAGGGAAAAGGTGAGTTAGATGACTCCCTTTGCATAAAATACACGGGAACTTGACTCTACTTTTCTTTTTCCCCACTATATCGTGACTAGTTTACGGGAGTTCATCAACATGTTCTTCAGAGATTGATGACATGGATTGGTGAGGGTTTGTAGACCATGCTTCTATAGCCTTGGATAGACCAGGTAAATACTTAAGAAGATGGTTACCGTTACAAATCCTACAAGGGTACTTGGGATTATGGGTTGTGTTTGTGATATTCATCATCAACACTCCCAACACGATTAACAGTAACTGGTTGTTTTCCAGCATGTCTGGAAGTGGTTGGAAGTGTGTATCCTTGCTTATTTTTCTTCTTCTTAATCTTTCGTTTCTTCTTCTTTGTATTCACCAGGTTACTAGCTTCAGAGATTTCACTTGGGGAAGAAGATGAAATGGAAGAAGACCTTGCAGGTGAAGAAGGCGAAGAAGATCTTACTGGTGAAGAAGGTGAAGGATCAACATGAGGTTGATGCTCTTGGGGGGAAGTTCTTACAATTGAAGAACTAACTACATTCAGGATTACTTGAGTGGAAAACAACCATACCAGTAATACAATTGTGAGACCTAGAAGGCTCAAAGTAGCGATGTGAGGAGGAGCAATGTTTCTATAAGAAGGAAAAAGAAAAGTTTCCCCTGGAAAACGGGTTCCTTCATTGGTCATTCTGGGAACTGACGCCATTTAACACAAATCCAACCTAGATTCTTCTAGGGAAAACAAACAACACATGCTAAAAATCTAGTAAGAAAGCAAGCAAAAAAAAACCTTCTCACAATGAACACACTAGTTGGTGATGAAATCAAACATCGCGGGAACAATGTAAGAAGGGGTTGAGATAGAGTGGGTGGAAAATTCACATTGATGACCTGCTTAACGGAATTATGCCTTGGTGTAAGTTCCCACATATAATCATGGGTATACCCTCCAAGGAGCCCGAATGAGTTTGACCAACATTGATTCCAGGTACCATGAAGACTTGCCCCTCCACAGTCACCTTGTGTAAATATCCTAAAGAGATAGGCCACTAAGGTTACCAATTACTGCAATGATTCATGTGTAAATAGTCGACAGTGCAATCCACTTGCAAAGGCAGGGTATCTAGCCTGAAATCAACTTGAAAGGCTTCCACTCATAATTGTGGGTATACCTTCAAGTGACCCCCATAATATGCGCAATATCTACACCAAGACCAACAAAGTAGGGTGAGTAACTCTTCCAGTCTTAATGCGACCTCGTGATTGACCCTGGTGTTAGAAGGGCTTCCCAGGACAAAATGTAACAAGTGGATTTCACCGCTCCCTAGCGCAAGATTCTATTGTTTGTTTGCATCTTTGGAAATTTATCTTTCACACCTATTCCAAATCCCTACAAATAATCTAATGTAGGTTTTCTACTAGAAAATATAAAAATTTCTAATCAATTTTTACAAGTTCTTTATTTTTAATGTTGTTGTTACTCAAGAGGAAAATGGCGCGAACTAAATGATGTTTTGACCAACTCTAAACAATGAAAAGAAATGAGAATGCAAATATTTCACTTCGATGAAAGCTATATTATGAGAAGGAGAAAACGTTTATAATTCCCATATGCACAATGTCCCAAAATTTTATTAAACTCATCAATATCAATATCTTCAAGAAATGTGACAAAGAGACTATACACCAATACACGATTCAAGACCAAAAAATGCCAAAAACCATGCAATTTCACTACTTCAAATGCAAGGATTCCCCCAAACTAATATAAGGAAAGAAATTAAATTTTTTGTTTCAAAGAGACACTAAAAGCAAGAGCAAGTTTCCTCAAAACAAAAGAAACCCAAACTAAGTTTCTCTTTTAACACGAATTATTTAGAAAAAAGAAATGTTCTTTCACTAAACAATTCTAAAGAAAAATAATGCTTTGTAACTGAAAGACACTCAAAGCAAGAGACGAAATCTTTCAAAACGACACAAGCTAAAAAAAATCAAAAACCAGGCAAAGAATGGATAAAAGCAGATTCTACGTTGTCAAACAGATTGTAAAAGGACCATAATCAATCTCAAAAATTCACCCCAGAGCTAAATCATAGATCTGGGTAGGGAAAGCCACTGAAAACTAGAAATTTCCAAATCATCACAGGTTATAAGACTAACATAGATCGACGATCCTAGGTCACCACAAGCTAGAGAGAAAATACAGTGCGACGTCGTCGCACTGTGTCAAAAAGGTAGGGTGCGTTGATCCTAAGTTGTCGCATTGTCCCTCAAAGTAGGGTGCGACGATAAAAAAAAATGGAAAAAATAAAGAATCATGAAGGTTTTCCAATAAATTTAAATAGTTAGAGAGTCAATATGTATCTCCCAGTGACTCAAAAAAAAGAACCCAAGTAATCAAAGAAATAAATAAAGACAAACTAGGAAAACAATCTGTTCCCCAGTCTGATCACCAATTTTGTTATCGGACAAATCGGTAAGTGTAGACACAAACTTATCTCCCTTGTTTCACCAAAAAACTAGAACAAAACAAGACAGTGCACTACTCTTTCCTTAGATTTCAATTATCAAATGAGAAATGGATCTAGAACATATCTTTTAAATACCGAAGATCCAACTTCAACAATGCAATCCAAGCTCCATCATGAGCCTCATGGAGAAATATCTGCAAATAAAAACAAGCCAACGAAGACAAGAATAACATAACCTATTTGATATGAAACTATGTACATGATCAAGGAATGATACAATATGGATAAAAAATATTCATATAGGAAAGAAAAGTATATCTGTGTTAAAAAATGTGGAAGAAAGATACAACCAGATTTCTTGATGTTGTCAGGTTCCTTCCAATAGTTCCTTTCTTCCCATGCACTTCTACTCCATGGATTCTGAGACTGTAGATCTAATAGATACTCACAATATATCTTGACAAAGAAAATCTCAAAGCCAACATAGGCCCAAAAACTCCAAGCTACAAAAATTACTCAAACGCAATCAAGATAACTTTCTCTATGATAGCTCCTCTCCTTTTATAAGCTGAAGAGGATAAGTTGAGGAGGTTAGGATGATCCCACTAAATCATAAAAGTGAGTAAGATCCAAACCATTCAGAGGCCACCTCACCATAGAATCTTCTCCTTCTAGAAGCATCGAGAAAAATGCTCATTTTTCTCATGTACGAAGATCGTCCAACCTAGGTATAGTGTAGCCTGTGGCGACGTCGCATCCTGGATTTAGGGCAGAGTGCGATGATCAGGCATTGCCACACCCTGTGTATAGTGCAGCCTATGGTGATCTTCCTTAATAGGGTTTTTACAAAGGAAAATACAACTTCTTCTCTCAGGAAAATTTCTTCTCCCTTCTCTCTTCAGGAATTCAGGCCACTAACCCCTCTGAAGGCAACAAATAGGTTTACATCATTAACGGTCATAAGGATGAAAAAAGTAATGTGTAACAACTGATGTGGTGGGAAAACATGTTGGCCCGACATGGAGGTGGGGAGGGTGGCCATTATTTCACGACTATGGTGGCTCAAGTATGGCACCATATGCAACATATTATATTGAGATATTCATACGCAGGTATGGATTTTCGCCATGATCCAAACATGGTGCTACCTACCCAGGAGGACTACGACCAATGAGGTATGTGTTGTAGTTTTATTTTTTATGATTTTGATATATAACATTGATTATATATGCATATGTATGTTGATACTATATCTGGTGTTGTTTTATAGATGTGAGACCCTGAGGACAAGAGGCAAAGGTTGTTGGGGAGCCAGCTCGCCGAGGGTTGACTCGACAAGCACCTGCAGAGATGAGGGTTGGATAGAGGCAATGCCATGATGATATTGGTACTAGATTAGTGAGAGAGCCACAGGGAGATGTTAGGGTGATGTTGGAGGATTTTTTTCGATGTTTTGATCAGGTTCTATAGGGTGTGCATGAGGGCATGTGGTCCCACATCTACGAGAAGGAGGTCTTGGAGTAGTGTGTGGGAGTAAAACCATAGTCACAGACTCTGATCTGTCAAGAAACAGTGGCTGGGGAAATGGTGACTGGTCAACTACATCCTAGACCTAGAGGGCCCCCAGCTGGTGGGGTGCCTCCGACTGACAGAGGACCTAGGGGGGGAGCTCTGGGGGCACCTTGTGTGTCAATTTTTGTATGTACGGGCTTGGGAGCCCGATTTTGTATAGGGTACTTGATACCCATTTTTGTACTCATATGGGTGAGGGGATTCATGTGCCTATGGGCGATTGTACATGTATTTATTTTTTGTAAACACTTATGACCTTTGATGATATATATAGTCGGATATATTTTGATCAAGCATGGCTTTCTGTGTTATGTTTTTATGTATGATTTATTTTCTATGTGTTGTGACAAATGTATGATGTTGTGTATAAAATGTTTTTTAATGTGATAAATGCAAATATAATACTAGTTTATCCATGTGATATGATAATTGATTGAGATGCCTTGGAATATGTGTAAATGTGATGTAATCAAATTTATGAGATAGGAGTCTAAATTGTAGGTATTTGAGAAAGAGGAAAGGATCGTGAACATGATATAGATTATTGAGTTGTAGGATGACAAGATGGGAATCTAATAGAACGCTAAGCTGACGAATGTGGTAGTGAATGGCCTTGTCGAGGAGACCAATGATGGTGTTGTATTTGTCTTGGTTGTTGGTGGCCAAGCCCAAACATATACCACTGGAGTGGATTAGGACATGTGAGGGAGTATAGAGGGCCCAAGCGACCGAAGCGAGATTCTGGGTCCAACGGCTGGCACTGTCAGTGTAAATGATGTGGTAGGATGATGGACAATGCATCTGTCAATAACATGGATGATAGCCCATACATGAGGAGTGGTGGCGGTCAATAAGACTAAAAACTCTACAAAAGTGTACAAAGAGAAACCTAAGGTAAGGGGGATACACTTAGGCATAAAACTTCTTTAAGTACAACTCGTTGATGGGTTCTTTGAGAGGGTAGCCTTATGGAGAGGCCAAGATGTAGGCACCTTTAGTGAGGCAGTGTTGGAAGATGAAGGGTCCATGACATAATGACTCAAATTTCCCAGGGTCGAGAGTGTCGTGGGCGATATCATAGGCTAACACAAGATCACCTTCGTTAAATGAGCGAAGGTTGACATGGCAGTCGAAGGTGGATTTGGAACGGTTTTTAGCTACCTCATTGTGTTGTAATTAAGATCGATGATCTTCATCAAGTGACTCTAGGGTCAAAAGGCGCTTTTCCATTGGAGCAGTGTCAGGTAATATCTCATTGGCAGTGCATAATGTGTGGATTTCACACTCGATAGGGAGGGTGCCTTCGATCCCATGGACAGGGTGGAACAGTGTAAAACCGGTGGCAGTTTTGACTATCGTGTGATAATCCCATAAAGAAAAAAATAACATACGATGCTAGTTGGTCTTATGTTTGTTGAAAATATGTTGTAGCATGGTTTTGAGGACTTTGTTGACAACCTCGACCTATTTGTTGGAATGAAGGTAGTATGGGGAGGAAAAATCATGGGAGAATCCTAACTTTGAGGAGAGTTCCAAAAATATCTCATTCTCAAAGTGCTTACCATGATTTCACACTAGCCATAGTGGGACTCTGTACCGGGTAATGATGTAGTTAAAGAAAAAAGGTGCTACCGTGTCAGCAGTGTTGCTAAATGTGGGCATGGCTTCGACCTACCTGGTAAAGTAATATACTTGCACAATAATTTACTTGTGTCCATTACTAGATGGAGGATGGAAAGTCATGAATTCTATGCCTCGTTTACAAAAAGGGGTGGCTGTGATGACTGGGTGTAGAAGAGTTGGTGGACTGCATGCTTTGTTTTCATAAAGATGACATTTGTCGCATCGCTTGACAACATGGATGCAGTCATGAGACAAAGTGGGCCAGAAGTACCCTGCTCGAATTATTTTTTGGGTGGTGGACATACTTGAGAGGTGACCACCGCAAGCACCCTTGTGGTAGTCGTTCAATAATTTGTCAGCTTTTTCGATGGTAAGACATCGCCGAAGAATGGTATCGACCCCCCGTCGATAGATAATATCTCTGATGAGGAGGTAGTAGGGGGATTTATGGAGAATGCGTCGAAGATCATCACGAGAGAGATGAGACCCAAACTTATGTGTACGAAGGTAGATGAGGAGGTCACCATAAAAGGGGTCATTGGAAGGGATGAAGAAGAGGTGTTCATCTGGGAAATACTCATTGACGGGGGAAGCTTTAGTGTCCGAGGGAAAAGACATAATGATTTTAGATAGGAAAAGAGATTTCATGTTTTTGGGAGTAGATAAATCCAGATCATATTCTTGGAGGATAATGATCCATCAGGAAATTTTTTCTATTAATCTACCATTGACTAAGCAAGTACTGCATCGGGTTGGAATATGCTATGACCTTGGTCGTTTGAATAAGAATGTAATTTCACAGTTTTTGGAATATGATGATAACTACTGACACGATATTCTCTTCATGATTATACTTCAAGGGTGGCCCTAAAAGGATTTTACTAATGTAGGAAATGACTTGTTCACACCCATCATCCCCAAGTTGGAAGATGACTTTGGCTACTGAGACACCTGAGGATGATAAGTAGAGGATGTACTCACGATCATAGTTTGGGGGACTAATCAAAGGGGCATTGGATAGGGTGGATTTTAAATCATCAAAATATTTTTGAGCATGTTTGTCCCATTGAAATGGGATATCATGATGCAGTAAGTGGAGAAAACCATGTGCACGAGTGGCGTAGTCTGGGACAAAGTGATGTAAAAAGTTGGCTTTGCCTTGTAAGATTTGCAGTTGGCGTAAATTCCTCGGTGGTGGAATTTTTGTGATAGCTTGGACCTTGAGGGGGTCCACCGTGATGCTGTGTTGGGAGACAATGAACCCAAGGAGGCATCCGACAGTGACGTAAAAGACACACTTGATGGGGTTCAAGAGGATATTGTACTAGAGTCATCATTGGAAAATGATGCGTAAGTCATATATATGTTGGGTTCACTTTTTGGATCGAGAAATGAGGTCGTCCAGGTA
Source organism: Picea engelmannii (assembly GCA_009831015.1). Taxonomy (NCBI): domain Eukaryota; kingdom Viridiplantae; phylum Streptophyta; class Pinopsida; order Pinales; family Pinaceae; genus Picea; species Picea engelmannii. The sequence continues at coordinate 159,072 of ML781348.1, read as the reverse complement.
AGAAAGGATGATGCAAGAAAGATCATGAAAAACATAGTTCATGGCCCATTGAAACGCAGCGCCAACATTCTTGAGTCCAAAAGGCATGACATGATAAGAGAAGGTACCCCAAGGGGTTGTAAAAAAAGATTTGTAATGATATGCTGGATGGATTTGAATTTGATTAAAGACGGAGAACCCATCCATAAAGGACAATGCTTCATGGCTGGCATAATCATCGATGATTTGGTCGATGAAAGGGGTTGGGAAGTTGTCTTTGGGACAAGCATAGTTGATATCATGAAATTCTGTGCAGACGCAAATATTTCCCTATTTTTTGTTAACGGGGATGGGGTTGGAGACCCACGAAGTGTACGCAATGGGGTAAATTAACCCAACAATGTGTAACTTGTTAATTTTAGCTTTTATAGCCATGGATTTGTATGGGTGAAGGGGGTGTTGATTTTGACAAACAGAGGAAACATCTAGCCAAGTGTCGATTTGATGTTTGTCTATAGAAGGATCGAGGCTAGGCATCTTCGTATTTGAACAGGAAAAAATGTCTCGGTATTTGTGAAAGAGGGCTTTATAAGCAAGGATTTCTTCAGGGGAGCATGCAACGCCAATGGTGATTTCTTCTACAATTCTAGGTTTAATAGAAATGTCAATTTTGACGGTGGGGGAGATGTTAACCATTTTTCCTTCTTTAAAAGCATCTGGGGCAGGAATAGGGTTGTTGAACTAGTCTATGTGCCCCGAAGGAATAAAATATTTAGTTTCAATTGTGCACATAGAGGCTTGGATAGGAGGGTGAAAGCCCTCTTGTGAAAGAAAAGGTGCACGATGATGAAATTCATTCCATGGGAAATCATGGGTGGTAAGTTCCTCATGGATATATTTGTCACAGTGGAAAGTGTGAGAATATAGGGGATCTGAGGGGGTGACAGGGGGAACTATTAATGGGTAGGTGTTATTGTCCACAAGGGGTGAGAATGTAGATAGGATATCATGTACGGGGTGTGATGGCTCACTTGACATAAAGAAAATATCACGATACTGTGAATGGTACCTTGTGTGCTTGGGTACCGACAATGAAATATATCAAGTATCAGTAATGTGAGCCTCAGTAGGGAGTGGATGAGAGGGATATTGTCGAGACATGTAGCATACTACAGCTAATGTTTTCTGAAATCAAGGTAGAACTGGGAAATGATGAGTGTAATGGCCATATTCTGAGCATATGGCACAAGTTAATTTGGTTCATAAATCTTTATTGCATGTGGTTGAGGACTCTGTACTAGCAGTGGATGTACTTGGTGGAGTAGAAAGCAATGTAGTTTCTTTAGGGATCTGAACAAGATTGCATAACTAAGGAAGAGTATACCATCTATTAGTGGGGTGTCCTTCTCTTTTGCATAGTGGACAAGGGGCTTGAGACTGGGGAGGTAGTGGAGCTATGGGCTCGTTCTTCCTTATTCTTCCCCCAACGGTGCTGGTGTTCCTGCTAGTTGGGGGCGAGGGTGGTGTGGTAGGAGCATGTACTGAGATGTACATCAGTAATCCCTATGTTTGAGGAGGGACATATGGTGTAGGAACCATGTTGGGAAGGGAAAGAGTAGAAACTACCTGGAATACTTGGACTCCAGGTGGGGGGTAGAAAAAGGGAATTTGGGTAATGGCTTGAGGGATTGTCTCCCAAAACGATATTTTCCCCTGGAGATGGGGGGGGGGAATCTGGGATAAATGGTGTAGTAAGGTTCTTAGGGAAATCCTAAGGTAGTAGTTCTTAGACTGGTGGAACTGTGATGTGGGGAGGGGCCTCATTGAGAGGAGTAGTGTCTCAAATATATGTTCCATTAGAAGATATTACACACACTTGTGATGAAGGGTGTAAGAGAGGTGGTGCTCCATGATATTCCCCCAACAAGGATGGGTCTTTAAAAATTCTTGGACCCATGTCGATGACCGAAAAATAATCTAAGCTAGTGCAGACAAAGGGCAGAATATTATCAATGTTGGCAGAATGATTAGGCTCATAATGTGTAAGTTGGTCAATGGTGACGATTTTACCGTTGTGGTTTGAAACACAGAAGAAGGTACCACCTTCATAGCATACTTGTAGCTATGTCTGAATAAGATATTATAATCAATTGGGGCGTCAATAACTTTGATGTCAATTAAGATGGTTTTTCCCTGAAGTTCTATGGGGAAATTTTGGAAGATCCCTTTAGGGGATGATGGTCGACTATCATAAGCTCTCAAGGTGATGGAAAATGGTACTAGCTCTAGTGAGATGTGTTTCTTCCATACTACTTTGGACATGATGCATGTGGATGCACCGTCATTGACGATACACAGATGAACTATGATTTTATGGATCTTAACTGGGATTTGAAAAGATACCAGGGTGGTGAGGAGTGGTTCTCCGTTATCTAGATCAAAAGTGATGAGTTGAGTATCAGCTGGGTCGACTGCCCCCAAAGAGGAAATAAAGGATTTTCGTTGAGTTGGATAGGTTTGGAGGACTTCCATTACAGACATGGTTGTAGGAGACTATTATAATTCATCGACCAAACTATAGTTATGGGATTCCTTAGCATGAGGTTTATGTACATTCTGTCATAACGACATGCTAGGTACACGAGGGTTTGTTTCAATGTTAGGACGTGGAATCATCAATGGTTGTCTGACTGTAGCTGGAGATTCCTTTGATGTTCTTGGGGTAGATTTAGGGGTCACATCGTATTGACAACCACGTGTTTGGATAAGAATCTTTCTTCGATGGTAAGGAGGATATTGTGAACGACCAGATTTCAAGGTTGACTGGGACCCAGGTTTTGATACTACCCCATTTGTGGTGGGGCTGGGATTATCTCCTGTTGGGTGTTCATCACACCTTTGTGTGGAATATGGTTTTTCACAATGGCCAGAGGTGGTGGTTGAAAATAATGTTGTGGGGCCTACTGAGGGGCAGGAGGCGCTAGAGGGTGTTGGGTGTTCATGGATTCTTTCATCCGTTTGAAATCAACAATTTGGGGGCAATGGTGAGTATAATTTACATACTCACCACATAGAGAAAAAGGGATGTTAGTTCTTAGGTTATTGTTCTTCCCTTGTTGTGGTTGATTGTTATTGTTTCCCCCTTAGGGGTTTTGGTTGCCTTGATTCTGGTTTCCCCCAACGGGATGGTTTTGTTGGGGGTTATTTCCTCCTAGTCCCAAGTTGCTATTGTTTCAATTTTTCCCTTTATTATTGGCATTATTCGGCAGATGGGACGCATTTTCCGTATTCAATTGTTAAAAAGTCTGAAGCTATTGAATGGGAGAGGGTTGAACAAATTTAACATCGGCATGTGGTTGTCCTAGTGGAGGAGAAACTGACTATGGAGGACCAAGAAATATAAAATATGGATTGTTTTGTGGAGATGATACATATGGCGTGTAGGAAGTTGAAGAACTTCCACTACTGTTGAGGTTATATGTGGGGGTTGAGGGTGAACTCATATTTGGTTGAGAGATCTAATTCATCATGGGTACCAGTGAGTGTTCACCCATTAGTGGGGGGGTAGCAACAGGGTATGACTGTTGGTGAGTGGGAGTAGGGTAATAATACATCCCTCCATATGGTTGCAGATATTTATGTGCACCATAGGTGGGTGATGGGTGTTCGTAAGGGTTTATATGGGTCATAAAACCAATCAACCCATCTATAACGTGGGACATCCCAGGTTTTTCCTGGCCAAATGGTATGGGTCTAGGTGCATCAGGAAATACTGTGTATAAGTAATATGACTAGGCACAGATGAGATAAAAATGTTGGGCCTTGTTGATGTCCTCCTTTTCTGATTGAGGAAAATTGGATGCTACATCCTTGTAAATAACAAAGATAAGTGATTTGAGAAACCAATCAATATGATGTTCTTTGGTGGTTTCTGCTTTACACAAACTACATCATCGATGCCATTCATGGATGTGGTCGGCTATATGGATAACAGTGGTTTGTTTGAATTCAGAGAGAAGTTCTAAGCCAGTATCATAACGAACTGGTATTTGGAAAAAGGAAACAAAGGCCTTGGTCAATGATTCAATGGTCACATGGGACCCTGATTTGTTGTCCACATACCATTTGGTTGATGAACTCGTGATATTTCTTTGAGATAACCTCAAGAGGATGGAATCATCCATGATGATGTTTTAAGAGAACCATGAGTGGAAGTTCATAACATGGTTGGTGAGATCTTCCCCTGATTTTCCTTCAAACTTTGTAATATCTGAAGGTAGTTTGGTAGGCATATTGGGCCATGTGGGGTCATGTAAAATGGGATCATTCATGAGTTTGGTCAAATCAGGAATGTTGAGAGATTTGTTCTAGCCATCGTGTGAGTAGGTAGTGGACCTATCCCTTGAGAGTGATTCAACAAGGTGGTACTTCTCCCTTGAGAAGAAGTTTGACCCCCGCCTCCTTGTGAAGGAGAACTAATAGATGGATGGCCTTAGGAATTTGACCCAAGAAAAGTGGAAGAAAGTAAATTTGATCCCAAAATAGTAGCACTCATTGGGGTGTGAGATGGTTGAGCTAGTGATTTGGAAAGACTAGGGACTCCTCCAAGAATAGGAGGGGGGTTCTGTAAGTTTCTATAATGACAGGGATTATGTGGTTCCCCTATGGTTTCTGACTAGAAAAAGTGAATGTGTGAAAATGGTGACAAGAGAGAAATAAATGAACAAAAGATTTGTATATTTTTTACCTTCCCAAGATAGTATAACTCATAATTGCATGTAATCAAATGAACATTATACATAAATCAACTGTAAAAATAAACAAGCATGTGGATAGGTGGATTTTGTCTGCATGGGGGAACAATAAAAACAAATTCTCGTGTCCTAAAATACCTATCATCCTTCCTCTCAATTCAACACTGGGCCTTCCAATAACACTCAATAGTGGGGCATGAAGCCACTAGAAGGGGACCTAGTGAAGGTTGAATTAATCAGTTATAATGAGGGGTAGAGGGTGCATATCTTGGAAGAGTTGGTGATATTTCCCAATATCCACAAAAAAATGGATAAAGGTGTTATTGCATCCCACAATTTCCACCTAGGTGGATAGCCTAAGTACCTCGGTAAAACTATGACAATTAGATTTTAGGCCTCAGAAATGGGTCATAGGCTGGATGCCCTCACAAGAGTTGGGTGACACAAGGAAGGATGCATAGAACAACCGGACCTCGGTCTTCGACCCTTCATGGGTATCTCCCTTCTTTATGGTGTAGGAACACTTGACTTGGAGGATTTGAAAGTTCCCTATTTCTCAACTTCTATTGTTTGAAAATGTGAGAACCTGATAATAGGGGGTTATTTGGATGCCTACCCTCGAGATCCTACCTAGACTAAAAAAATTCTTTCAGCACCTCCCTTGGAGGAAACTTTAGTGCGTTTTTAGAAAGAAAAAAATTAGATGTGGTGGGCTGAGAGATTGGGGTCATGGACCAACTTCATTTGATTTAATTGGTGAGGATAGTTTCCAAAGAAGTAGTGGGATCTTTCATAATTCCTTTGGGGAAATCCTACTTCAACCTCCACTATTGTAATATAAATTATGTGTGTGAGGAGTGTCTTTGTGTGGAATAAAGTGACAAGTGTGCAAAGATTTTAATAAGTTAAGTGTGATATTTTAGCATGTGGAATTCTTGTAGTTCTTACAAATATTCTTACCTAACTTACTATGTGTCTTTGGTACAACCTTGCAGAATATTTAAATCCCTAAAGAACTAGAAATGTGGACATATGGTTCCTTACAAATCCTTTAAACTCCATAAAATGTTGTCTATACTAAGAAAACTTTGAAACTATCCTAGAATTTGTAGACATGTGGGAATGTATGGGCCCACTACTTTGATCTTTAAACTTCCCTAGATTGTGTGATCTAAACTAAGAATTTTTTTTAGAAAATTTCCTAAGATTGCAAACATGTGGGCATGTATGGGCCCTTATAAAGCTTTAAGATGATTTTAAAAACTAAGAGGAACCCTAGGGGGGATTTTTCCTCTCGTAAAGATTTTTTAAGGGAGATGAAATGTCCTTTTAACCACCTTTCTGATTCCTGAGATCACACTAGGGTATGGGGGAAGAGAATACTTGAGGGTAAAAATTAACTTCTAGTCCCAATTTAAGTGATTGTATATGAAAAGAAATAACTTCAACTTAAAATTTTAAAAGACAAATGAGCCATCCATGTGGAAACAAAGAAAAATAGGAGAATAATGATTCCTTTTACCCCTAAGTGCTTATGTTAGCTAACCTTTCTTATGGAAAAGGATTCTAAGTGGAGTGTAGTTTCCTTACAAAGTGTAGGAAAATAAAAATATGAAGGCTAGGGGCCCTCAAACCATTCATAAAAACCCTTACAATTTATAAAATTGGACTTATGCATGGGTCACAATTCTGACAGGTGCACAGAGGGCGCACAATGCATAGAATTATTAGAGTAATGAAGTTTGTTTCATACACAGTGCGTAGAATGCGCACCTGTGGGATTGAAAAACCACGCACTTCCTGTCACGTGTTGGGGGAGAAATTTCCAAGTGAAACAATCCTTCCTCAACTCTGAATTTTGACTTTGGCAGGTTGGGATAGGCTGGTTTTGGTACCTGCAAGTCAAAACAATCAAAATGAAGAGATCTTTAGGCTAAAATAGGGAGGAATTTGATACCAATCCCAAGTATGGTCGCCAATCTGTTATGTTGGTTTTGTCACTTGGGTGAGCAAAAACACAACACTTGATGTTTAGATAAGCCTGCTAAGAAATAAAAAAGTTTGTGAGTGTGTTATATAAACCAAACACACATGAAACAAATAAATACAACTAAAAACAACTAAGAAATAAATGTTAGAAATCTTGAGAAAATTAGAACCATGAAAAAAAAAAAAAAACGACCAACATATTGCTACCAATGGATCAATAGATTAGTAGGAAAAACATCATAGATAAAGGAAGGGACTTATGAGTCCCCTCTTCCTCCTTGCGAGGGATCCTGAGTTCCCTAATTGATATCTGTTCTCTCCTTACAATGGAAGAAATGGAAAATTGTGAAGAAAAACAATGCCTATTCCCTAAAGAGGTGAGTGGAATGGCCTATTGTAATGGTGCATGAAGGCTTCAAAGAGAAAAGAGCATTCTCAAAGAATAATTCTTGCAGCATAACAATACCTTGAATATATTATTTTCTTAGCACACCCATGGCTCTTACTTATATCATACATTCATGGAAAAATGTAATTGGTTCATAGTGTGAACAAGGGGCCTTTCAGGGCACCCTCTAGCCCTTGACTAGCCTCCAAGCTAGATTTCACTTAGATGAGTGTCAAATCATGTTGGGGGTCGGAATAGAAGTCATTGAGGGACCGACAATATCCATAAATGGGTCGTTCATAGAAGTGCATGTACTTTCTCGTAGTCTTTCGTTCATTTTGCACACATTGTGTGTTGAGGCCTATGTTAGCCTGCACATTATGCACGCGCTTACTTTGGTGAATCTGGGCACTTTGATTTTTGACCCAATTATATAGTTTGTTTTCATTTTTATAGAATTTGGTGTTGTAGGTGGACTAATTGTTGTTGGCATTAATGTTTGTTTTCAACCATTATGTGGAATGTTGCAGACGATTTTTTAGTGATAACGCTATTTATTCCAAATATTTTGGTGATGCTTCGGCATGGAAGAGATGTGTGACTAGAAGCTCATATTCTATGTTGGTTGGGTCCTCACCTGTCTCAATTTGGGATAGATGGTCGAGCATGGAATTATTTTTCCTGGGTGAGATGATTATATCAAATTCAAATTCTTGGAATAGTAATAACCAACAACATATTTTTCCTTGATGAACATGTTTATAAACTATGTATTTCAATGCCTAATGATCTATAAAAAATGTGAATGGGTTCACAAGAAAGTAATGTCAAAATTTATGCAAACAAATATCATCGACAAATCTTTCCTTTGTGTGGTCAAGTAATTCCTTTCTGCTTTATTCAAATTGGTGGTCATTGTTTTTGTTGTATGGTTGCGCTATAAATGACCCAAAAATGACATTTGAAGCATCGACATGGACATGAAGCCTTCTCAACCAGTCAGAGAATTTCAGTATGGGGGCTTCGACCAATTTCATATTAAAAATTTCGAATGAGTCCTGGTAGTATTGACTCCATCTAAACTCAATTTCTTTTTGAAGTAGCTCAACCATTGGGAAAGTGATATCTGAATAGTGGTATATAAATTTTAGGTTATACCCAGTATGTCTGAGGAAGATTTTAATTTGTTTCGATTTACAAGTGGCTTCAAGCCAAGGATGATTTTGATTTTTTCCATGTCTACTTTTACACCATCCTTACATACCACTAGGCCTAAGATAATTCCAATTCATGCGGAAAATATGCACTTCTTAATATTGGGATACAATTGGATTTGTCTTCATCGCTCAAGCATTAATCTAAGACAGTGTATATGGTTTTTAAATAGTTTGTATATATTCCAATCATTGAAGTAGACAACCATTGTCTTGTAGATGTATTCTTGAAATGTTTTTACTACTATTCTTGAAAATATTGTTGGGGCATTCTTTATCCCAAAGGGAATTACCTTATAGGAAAAACAGACAAATTCAGAGACAAATGTCATATTTAGTTGATCTTATTTAGCTATAGGCACTTGAATGTATCCCAAAAATCTATTTTTGAATGATTAACATTCATGACCCACAACTTCATTAATTATTTCATCGACGAATGGGGTGGGGAATGGATCCGTTAAAGTCAATTTGTTGATACCTTTGAATTCAATGCAAATTCTTATATTTTTAGGGTCGTTCTTCTTTGGTTGAACCAACATAGGAATTTCCCATTCTTATTTGTCAATTGGATATATAATTCCCACTAATAACATTCCATCGATTTCCTTATGAATGATGGTCTTGTATTTGTGAGCTAATTTTTAAGGTCACTTTTTTATCATCTTTGTTGCAGGCGTGAGTTCAATTTTCATTTCTCCCATTTCTTCTACAAGTCCTTTTATATATTTATAGTCTCGTGCAAATACATCTTGATATTCTTTGAGTAAGTCGAATATGTCATTTTTTTCCTTTTACGTCCAATAGTCTCCTACTAGTGCCATTTTAGGTTGATCGTCATTTGATATATTGAAATATTTTGTCTTTATTTCAAGATTCATCCACTCTGGTGGTTTTTCTTCTTCGAGATGTTGATCCCATTATTCTATTTTGGTGAAGCTTTCCAAGAAGTCGATTTTTTCAATTTATTTATTTTCTTATTTAGATATTTTTAATACCGATTTTACATAGTTTTGCATCGTCGGTTGGTCACTTTTTCATTGAAAAATCTGGGAAGAACATGCTTTATTTTTCATATTGATTCTTCGTGCTATTGTATATTCATTATTCTCTGTCAAAAAAAGGTGTAAATTTAATGTCGATCCTTCGTCAGTTGTCATCTTCCCTTTTCATTGTGTATAGTTGGTGTCGATTTTTCTAGGAATCTTTTAATTTGTTGTGTTGTTTATCTTAGATGTTCTTCCTTCGGAATAAATTCAAAGTATTTGATAAAAATTTCTTTAATGTCAGACCAATTAAGTGTATGGACACATGCTTCTTCAATTTTTTACCATTTATTTGGTATTTCATCTAGTGTGTTTGGAAACATGTGTGGACATATCCTTTCATGTCTATATCCTATTTTGTTTCATTCATTCTCACAACAGTGGATATGTTCAGCTGGATCGTAACCGACCTTGAATATAGGGATGTCGACTAATTTCGATAGTTTCTTTTCTTGAAAGCATTCTACAAAGTAAGTTGATACAGTTTCCCATGTTTTTAGTCTAGGGGAATGTGTTTCCCACCATATTGCATCTTGGCTTGTGAATATTTCCACCAGGATTTGAGTTTTTCCTTGTTCTCTGATATATTTAGAAACTTCCTCGACATGCATCGACAAAACATTTAATTCATTGTAGTGTAGCACATTTTTCATCATGTTTTCAGTCGAAATAAGTGTAGGAGTTCGTCGAAGTCTATTTTCATACATTATAGGTACTTTTTCAATTGAATAGCATGTTCTTGAATGCTTAATTGGGATGGATTCAATGGTCTATCATTCTTTTGAGTGTGCTTCATAATTTTCTATTTACCAGTTGTATATAGCTAAGTCAAAATTGTGTTCGACCGGTAGGGGAGATTTTGATGATATTTATCCTTGCATGTTTGGTTTGACGTAATATCTTTGTTCATTAATTATTTGGTACATACATCACTCTTCTTGATCTTCGTCCAATGATTCACTCCAAGTTTTCCCTTCATTAGGGTGCAGAGGGAATATTATTTTTCTTCCACTCCCTTTTAACTTGATTCTATTCTTTTCAAGGGAGATATTGGCTTTAATTTATTGTCCCCATGGTTGACCAACAAGTTCTGCATAAGCTAGCATTCCCTCAAATAAGTAAATTACTTTGAAGTCGACTAATGTTGGTATACCTATAATTTGAGTTTCGACATTTTTGAGTATACCAATAGGCACGATTAGTATTTGATCAACCAAGTTTTGGTAATTCAATGTTGGTGTAGTGAAGTTCATCCCACCCATAGCCACGTATCCCGAGGTAGGATATTTACTTGATATCCAAAGTCAAAAACTTCTTGGTTAATCATTATTCCATTGATTTCCAAATCAACCCGTGGGTCATAGTATTTATTCTTGTAGAAGAGTTGCATGACATCCTTATGTGGTCTTTGTCCTTATTTATACTCTCTTACTATATTAAGGAGATCAAAAAATTGACCAGCTGAGTTATTGTGTTTTAAGAGATGTAAGAATTCTTGTACAATGTGTTTTTTTGTCTTCCTTTATTTCGTTGATATTGAAATGTTTTGAAGAATTTAAGTGCTTCCCTCATAATCTGTTCTTCTTTGTCTAGATTTGGAAACTAACTAGACTTCCCTAGCTGTCGATATTGTAAAAGGATATTATTAATATCCTCTCTTATGCTTGATCTAGTAAAAATATATAAGTTCTTTGAATTTAACAATTCTTCTTTGGAGACTACAGGTAGGAGGTTTATGTTATTTTTTGTCATGATATTATTGAGTAATATTGGACAGTCTTCCAATGAATGATCATCGATGCCACAAATTTTACAAAATTTCAAGTGGACCCAATCTTTTATTGGTTAGTCAAGGATAATGTGGTCATCTTTCTAGCAATTGTAATAGTAAGGCTGACCTCAACCTTGACATTGGAACCCAACTCGACCACAACAGCCTTGAAATTAGAGGAGTACAACCTCTATAAAAACGTAGGGGGATTCATATCCTTGTGAGGTTCTGGTTTGGAACTTAACAGATATATACATAAAAAAATTTGGTGACCACATTGGGAAACCATTTATTTTCAAGATATCTGAGGCTTTGTTTCATATTTGATTAAATAACCAGAGTCTCCATGGTTCAAAGTTTTGAAAAGAAAATTCAAAAATACTGTTACTTGTTCTAGACGCAAGGGATTTATAAAAATAGTATTCATAAATATTTGTATGACATAAAAAAGAGCCAAGAACAATCAAATATTTAGGAGGATGAACTCCCTGATGATTCCATTGAAAGAACTCTTAAATTCCTTGGCAACTCCATTGAAAGGATTCAAGAATATCAAGAAGAGCTATATTATGACTCCTTTGAGGAGTTTCTTTCATGTCATGATGTTGTTTTACCTTCTTCACCTATCCCGCCAATGGATTTACAATATTCAACAAAAGGAAGAGTTATCCAAAGAAGAAGGCGATTGCATAGAATCCCTTTAAATATACTAGAAGTAGATTTTTAGATGCCTGATATTCCTATTGAAAATTTTTCCACATTATTTGGAAATTCTTCAGAATATGTAGAAAAACACTTGTTTATATTCAAAAGTACATATGAATTTTTCAATCTCATTGAATACAATGTTATATTTTAGTTATTTTTACAAACTTTGTGTGTGGATTGATGTAGCCCCCCCTCCTCTCCTAGGGGTTCTGCGACCTCTCAGTCAAGGATATTCAAATACCTAATTTGAAATAGCTCTTCAGGCCTCCAATAGACCTTGGAATTAGTTACACGAGCCTCTGTTTGTTACCACGTGTAGTAACCCAAATTTCAAATTAACGTTTAAAATTTCTTTTCAAATTTCTGTAATTTCTATAAGTCTTTAAAGAAGTAAATATTCATAATTTACAATCTATCTCCATACTTACGTAATAAAATTTGGCAATAGGTACTAAATTTAAGTAAACAAATCATAAATTTGAGTTTAAATACCTCGCTCTGATGCTATCCGCAACAACTTGCTCCCTTCGCTTGAACCTATCCGCAACAACTTGCTCCTGAAGACACCCCCAAAACCAGCCACCCTGCCGACTAGTACGCCTAGCCCTAGGACATCAATGGACATCCTAGCCCTCCGAGCCCAAAACCTCTTCAGCCCCGGTGCACTGTAAATCCCACTGTAAACCACTCTCCCAATACTCCAAGCTCTCCTCCCTCGTAGAATGCATGAAAAATGAATCCCTCTCATACTCCTTCTCCACCTCCCTTATTCCTCCTTCACCGCCCTCACACATTCATTTCCCCCACCAAACACCTTATCTCTTTATTAATGCCTTATCCATTCATTTATTTCTTATTAATTGTCTTATCCTTTACTTAAATGTTCCCTTTTACATATTGGTTACGTTATCCCCCTTTGGGATACGTAACCCCATTTAACCTTATATTTTATTTTCCCCCCTTTGTTTAATACTTAATTAATAATCAAATTAATCACTAACCATTAATTTAATACTTAATCAATTAATGAATCACTTAATAATTAATCATTCATTAACCCTTAATTAAAGAGTTAATCATACTTAATCTAATCATAGTCAAAATAATTAATTAATAACATATAATTAATTAAGGTTATATAATAATTAATTATAATTTAGCTAATTTTAGGATTATTTATGAAATTATTCATATTAATAAGTAAAGGGTCATTACATACACCCACCCTTC
>ML781348.1:107924-137926 GCA_009831015.1 Picea engelmannii | reverse complement strand
GGAGCGAAGCGATCGATCTTGTTTGACTGAGGTGCTCACTGGGTCTTTCATATTGGTAAAAGAATTTAGAAACCCAGTGGACTATGGGCCATAATCAACAGGTTTGTTAAACTGCCTACAATGATATTTGAAACCTCTTTTCATGATCCGCATACTTGTTTTATGAATTGATACAGTTTATGTAGTTGTGTCATGTATTGTAGCAGGAATTTTGGCCCTTGGAGGTTAAGCGCTTGGAGTTTTGGCCCTTTCCATTCATTAATTATGGCTTTGTCGTGAAGTTGTTATTCTCCTCGGAGACGATTCGGTTACTTCGGATTGCAGAGGCGATTCGGACTGCAGAGGCGAGGATGACTACTGCACACAGGATCATATGATCGACAATTGGTGTTAATAGTCGAAGGAACCGCAGCCCTCGGTCCATCCTGGCAACTTCTGCGTGACGAGTATATCGAGAAAATTTTGAGGTAACATAATTTATCCGACCTTCACACATTTTTTTTTTGTTCATCCAGGGTTTTCAAATTTCATTTTTTTTTTTTGTCTTGGCAGAGAATTATAATTCATGTTTCAACCTGATTTCATTTTAAAAGATTTCATTTCCCTCACTACGCTGAAGTTTCATGGTCATAAATGCTAAATTACGTCAAAATGTCCAACCCAGAAACTTTTAGAGACTTTTCCACTTGAAATAAGTAATTAAAATAGGCAAGTATGTTCTTAGACAAATGTACTTGTCTCATACATACTATTTTGTAGTGCAGGCCAATTTACAGGTAGTTAACCTAGATGAAGGGGCCAATGCATATAAGTTATTATTTTATTTTTATATATAAGGGGCCAATGCTCTTATTTTATTTTTATTTTTTTATTAAAGTTCTATGTTTTATGTGTTTTATGTGCAGGTTAAGCTAAGCGTGGTTGGAGTTTCTCAAAAGAATGAAAACTACTCCTTATTTAGGCCCTCGGTTCCAGATTTGAACCAGGGCTCTGATACCAGATGTAGTAACCCAGATTTCAAATTAACGTTTAAAATTTCTTTTCAAATTTCTGTAATTTCTATAAGTCTTTAAATAAGTAAATATTCATAATTTACAATCTATCTCCATACTTACGTAATAAAATTTGGCGATAGGTACTAAATTTAAGTAAACAAATCATAAATTTGAGTTTAAATACCTCGCTCTGATGCTATCCGCAACAGCTTGCTCCCTTCGCTTGAACCTATCCGCAGCAGCTTGCTCCTGAAGACACCCCCAAAACCAACCATCCTACCGACTAGTACGCCTAGCCCTAGGACATCAATGGACGTCCTAGCCCTCCGAGCCCAAAACCTCTTCAGCCCTGGTGCACTGTAAATCCCACTGTAAACCACTCTCCCAATACTCCAAGCTCTCCTCCCTCGTAGAATGCATGAAAAATGAATCCCTCTCATACTCCTTCTCCACCTCCCTTATTCCTCCTTCACCGCCCTCGCACATTCATTTCCCCCACCAAACACCTTATCTCTTTATTAATGCCTTATCCATTCATTTATTTCTTATTAATTGTCTTATCCTTTACTTAAATTTTCCCTTTTACGTATTGGTTACGTTATCCCCCTTTGGGATACATAACCCCATTTAACCTTATATTTTATTTTCCTCCCTTTGTTTAATACTTAATTAATAATCAAATTAATCACTAACCATTAATTTAATACTTAATCAATTAATGACTCACTTAATAATTAATCATTCATTAACCCTTAATTAAAGAGTTAATCATACGTAAGCTAATCATAGTCAAAATAATTAATTAATAACATATAATTAATTAAGGTTATATAATAATTAATTATAATTTAGCTAATTTTAGGATTATTTATGAAATTATTCATATTAATAAGTAAAGGGTCATTACACCACGTAGGCTCAATTCACCCATGACCATGCACTTTGGTGCTTCTAGTAACACCAAATGGTGAGCGCTAGCTCCTATGCTAAGCTCTTATTAAATATGACCACACGCAATAACCTCAGGATAAACTTCTTCACAACCTCGGGCTTCGTAGTTTTTGATGCAAACTAGTTCCTTTTTACCCGAGCTTCGAACCAGAAAAAACATCCAAACCAAATCTACGGTCCGTGCTCCTCTGACAGCCAACGACTGTGATCCACTTCAGACTTCGGCGTTTGGGAGTTCTAAATGTCTCAACACCCTTTTCTTCCAAATTACTCTATCACTGAATTGACAAAGATGACACCACATGTCCATTCAATCAATGACTAGGGTTTAGCTTCTTAGTTTTTCCTCGATGTACACTTATGGATCTCCCGATCTTACAACAAGTGCCCCATGTAGGTCAACGATCGCGATCTACTTCGTTAGTATCGCCTTCGATATTTTTTGGATACTCCACCTTCTCCCTTCCTCTGAAGGATTCTTCCTCCGAAGCTCATGGATCTCCTCCATGTATTCTCTGGATCTGATGGTCCAGATCTCCTTTCTCTTAGAGACTTCACTAAAATCGAATTTTTCTCCGCGCAAAACTTCTGAAGCTCTACCTTCTGAACTCTCCAATCTGCAGCCACGTATCCTCGCTGCAACCAATGTCTAGGATCACTTCGTGGATTGAGGACTTCGGTGATCCCCACTCTTTAAACCCCTTTCAAACCTTTTAACTATGAAGTGCCAAAAGAATCCACGACTAACCTCTGTGCAACTCTCCCATATTTGACATTATGGAATGATCCCGCTTCCTCCTGAAAAAATCTTGCTCGTTAATTTATTAAATCTTCGAGAACTCCTCCCTATTGAATATTTCTCACTGCTACCTCTTTTGATCTTGTTCTTCCTTGAAACCTATAAATCCTCAGCGAATTTCTTTGAAACTTAATCGAAATTTACCCTGTGCATGCCTTGCAACAGGTTTTCCTCCATGACTTAGCTTCTTTGTGGATGACTGCATACACCTTGCGAAAGCTCTTCACACTCTTCTACAAATACTATTAAGTTACTCCTCCTGAGCTTATGAGTCCAAAATATTTTTTCGATGCACTCCTTGCATACAAAACTCCAAGTTATCTCTCCTGGAATTGTTCCTCCTCGACACTTTGAACTTCTTAGAATGACTTCTTCGATACTTAACCAAGTATCGACCCTACGCACACCTTGCAAAATGTTTCTTTCGACTTAACTCTTGATGGGTGAATGTGCACTCCTTTCAATAGTCCTTATATTTCTCAATTGTTCCTCCTGAAAAATGACTCTAAGTATGTTTCTACCTATGCACACCTTCAAGCTATCCCTCTTGTATTTCTGAGTTAAAATAGACTCTGTCAACACACACCTTACAGATGCTTATGCACTCCTTACAAAGAAAAAATTCATGTTATCTCTTTTGAGCTTCTAAGTCAAAATAGACTCTATCAACGCACACCTTGCAGACACTATGCATTCCTTGCACATGCTAATAGAAGAGAAACAATTGAAAATTATCTAATATCTCACAGATTCATACATTCAACCATTTAAATACATTCATAACATAAGAACAAGTAATACCAGAGAATTGCAATTAAACAAAAAGCGTACCATTCATTCATTCAAATAGACACAGTAATGGATACACCAAACATGTGGATCAATGCTTCTCTGTTATATTCATTCAATTTATATGCACATGGGTTTAGACACTCTGATAAGATTCAACAATCTTTGGCTACAATAATATTCAAATACAATACTCTTAAGCTACAATGATATTTGGCTACAAAACTCTTAGCATCCTTCAACTAATTGCGACAACCTCATTGGGGAAACAATACAATTATTTATACAAAACGAGATCATAGATATTTTCCCTCTTACTACCTTAGTTCTATCCTATCAAAATAAAAGATTTCAACAACTAAGGCTTATTACAATAAATGTTCAAGACCGACAAATAAGAGAAAATGCTTCGAATTTGTACTACAATCCACTACATTAAAGGAAAATACACTCCCCATCGATCTCATGCGATGGTTCAACTCCTAAGCATTAAAGATGTTCTTTAATTTCAATCTTTTCAAGATATTTTCCTGATATTCCCTTATTAAATTCAAAAATCACTTCAAAATGCATGCTAATGTGTTGATATGTCTTCCACTTGTGCCTTGATGATGATGATCCTACATCATACTCCTCTGGATAAAAATTCATAGACTCTTGTCCATGAGATCCTGCACCGACTTCCCATTCTTTTGAATATCTGCTTCATTTAACCAACTGACATCTTTTATTGGCTATCTATTCCATTTTACCAAATACTCAAAATAAGTCTTTCTCCAGGTCTTCTTACCAATTTTTCGATCTATGATCTTCTCCATCTGTGGATTTTCTGCTACACGCATCTACTTCTCCCACTGGATCTCTTTATGATCTTCTAAATCTCTTGTGTCACATTCTCTGTAAGGATATAGGTCTGAAATGTTGAATATGGGTGATATACACACATCCTCTGATAGCTCTATCTGATAATCATTGTCATCAAATTTCCTTAGGATATTGCATGGTCCTATCGTCTTCAGCTTCAGTTTGTTATATGTTCCCCTTGGGAACCTTTCCTTCCTGAGATGTGCTAGAACTTGATCTCCCACTTCAAATTGAAGTTTTCTCCTATGTTGATCAACTTTGCATTTGTATTCTCTGCTACTCTTCTACAATTGATCTTTGATCTGATTATGAAGCTTATGCATTTATGTAGTGAAGTCTTCTTCTCCAACGCTTTTGAATTCATTATTCTCCAGATATCTCAACTCTGATACTCCTCTTGGTTTCATCCGATATACTATCTAGAATGTGCTCTTTCATGTACTTTTGTTTGGTGAGTCATTGTATACAAACTCTGCTTATAATAGAATTTGATCCCACTCACTATGATGTTCAGTGACCAAACTCCTCAACAAATTTCTTAAACTATGATTTACCACCTCAGTCTGTAAATCTGTTTGAGGGTGATATGATGAAATAAAAGACATTTCTATCCCCAACTTCTTGCACAATGGTCTCCAAAAATGACCAACAAATTTAGTGTCTCTGTCTAAGACAATACTCTTGTGCAACCCATGAAGTATTACAACTTCCTTGACAAAACAATTTTCAATGTGTGTTGCATCATTAGTCTTCTAGCATGGGATAAAGTGTGCCATCTTTGAGAATCTATAAACTACCACAAATATGGAATCACTTCCTCTTTGTGTCCTTGGCAATCCCAACATGAAATCCATGCTTATTGCATCCCAAGGCCTATCTGGAATAGACAATGGTTGATACAATCCAGTGTCATGTTTCATTCCTTTTGCATACTAGAAAATATTACATCTGTCCATAAATTTCTTCACTTGTTCCCTCATATCTGGCCAATAGTATGAACTGTTCAACTGTGAAAATGTCTTGTCATGGAAAAAATGTCTTTCTAGACTTCCACTATGTTTTTCCTTCAATAGATTCTCTCTCATCGAGCACTTTTGTATGCACAACTGGCAACCTTTAAACAACAATCCATATTGAATCAGATACTTTGTCCACTAGCTTCTGTCTTTGAGCACATGATTTTCACATGCTTCATATGCCTCTTTAAAATGGCGATATAAATAATTATGTAATTAATTAAGTGCCTAATCACAATTACGTTTTGATTAACCAAAGTCAATCATCGCAATTCGGGTGTTAAAGGTTCAAAGGGTTAAAGAAAAAAATCCCGATACAACGAGTACCGAAAGATTAATTAACTTTGGTAAAACTGGATTAATTGAGCTAAACCAGTATCTCTCGTGATTTGATGCATGCACAGTTTACGAGGCAATATTAATTCTTCCTTATGCCAACTGACATTTCAAACTGCCAAAATTTATGGCATTAATTAGAAACAAGGCGAATCGACAAATAAAGTTTGGGTTTTATTGCTAAATTTATTTTTAAGCGTGATTTGACCGATCCGTTCTTAAAAGGTACTGAGTTTTTGAATATACAGAGTTGTTATTCATTATAACAAATTCACTTCTATATTACGCAGAGCACGCTTTCTCAGCGAGCTAATTTCTGTATGTATACATATTTTTATCGCAGAAGAGCTAAAGCAGGATCTCCCGTCATGGCCCCGCAAAAAGCGTCAAAAGCCAACGTTGAGGTTTCAAGACAAGGTTTGGACAGCGTTGCTGATACTTCACCTCGAAGTGTCAACTCTATCCCGAAATGGTCATTTGTTTCTGATGTTATACAGGTCGAATTAGTGGATTATTCTGATGATTCCAGTGACAATGAAAAAGACGACATAACCACTAAATATAAGATTGTCGTTCAATCGGGGATGCATAAAGTAGCGTCCAGGCCACAACTGCTCCCTTACTATGATATGGTTCGATGGGCATTAGACCATGTAGACATACCAACCAGAACCCTCATCAATGAGCAGAAGGTCACCATTGGGACTTTCAGACCTGAACAACTACGGGCTATGTACAAGTTTCATATCGCGTCCGAACTTACATATGATGTTGAGTTCTTGGAGAAGTTCAAATAGAAGGAATGTGTGTAGTATGACAAGACTATGTCTATCTTAATCAGATATTGGGTTTCGCACCCTGCGAGGTTCAGGGCAGACAACAATGGTATATATTTAATAGCTTCCTTGGAACCAGAGTTCAAGTATATAGCTATGATGACCTGGAGATTATACGGGAGAGAGGACACCTCACATTTATTTCTTCAATGGGTGCCTCTAATACATCAAGTCGTTGAAGGTTGTTCCTTTGACTGGGCGAAAATGTTCTCTGATAGCTTGACCAGTCGGGTTACACAGTATCGAGTGTAGAAAGAGAGAGGAAATATTTATTCATTTTTTATGTCTGCATACATTATGGACGTCCTGTGATTTCTAGCACCATATCCCTTAATGAGTTGGAGTTGGACTCCAACAGAGGCCAAGCCCATCCACGTCTATCATTTGAAATTGTGGGAAAACAAAGTGGCAGATTTCATATATGAAATCTTCAACTGGGTGATGGTACCGTTGCTTGTCACTATTTTCGGCCACCCGCCACCTAGGATCTCAGACAGTATAGCTGACTGGTATGTAGAAGCTGAATTCTCATATCTCATAGTTTTCGAGGCTTCTGTTCCCCCACATGCATTGCCATTATTTATCCACGACAAGATGGCTTGTCGTGAGGTTGCTAGACAAATAGTAATCGGTGGCATAAGTAAGGAGCTTAAAGGATACTCAAAGAAGGTATGGCCACCTTTTCCTATTCATTTAAATTCATATTCTTTGTTAGATTTTGGGCATGCTAAAGCTGAGGCAACAGCCCTTGAAAACCTAAAATTGGTCCTTATTGAATTCAAGAAGCACGATCCGCAAAGGGTCATGAGTAATCATTTGGCCAGTTGTGGACTCAAGAGATTCGAACATGAAAATTCACCCTTGGATGACATTTTCCGAGGCACAAGATCTTATGCCGAGATTTTAGCTCGGATACAAACCTTGGCACCTGAAGAGAGGGCCGATGTTCTAAAGTTCCAAGAACATCGACGCAGTTGTCTTCCCACAGTCTTATGGGGTGAGAATCCGAGTACAATGGAGGTGAAACAAAAAGATTCCGAAGGCTCCAAAGATGCAACTCCCAGTCAAGAAAAACCCCAGGACGGGGAAGAGAAAACTAAGAATCTGAAAGCAGAGATAAAGACTCCCGACCCGCCAAAAAAGCAGACTCGGCTTACTACTCTGGGGCAATCAACAAAGCAAATCATAGATCCTATCGCATCCATTACTCCCTTGCAGTCAACTCAAGGAAATATTGACGCAAGGTGGATCTTAAATGAAGAATTGAGGCCTATAAGGGTGGAAGAGCTCCCTCCAAATGAGTTCTTCTTTGATAAGAAGAGAAAGGCAGTGGTAAAGAGAGAATTATATCAAGAAGGGGAATTGACAACCAAGAAATACAAAGTATTGATTGATGGGAAAGACAATAAGAGTGAACAGTTCACGATGGAAATAGCTGGGACATTAGGGGCATATGCCATAGAAAATCAATTTTCAGTCAGGGTTTTGAAAAACCAGTTGAAACGAAAAAATCGCCTCATCAAAACCCTGGAAGCCAGACTGGCCACAATAGCGGAGGCTGCCAAGGACTAGGCAAGTGTAGGGATAGAGAAAGCAAGGTTGGATGATAAAAGTGAGATACAAGAGGGTCAGCATAAAGACTTGATCGAATAGCTACAGGCTAGAGTGGAAATCGCCGAAAGTAAAGTTATAAATATCGGGATGTTCCAGTCCCAGGCGATGGAGATTCAGAGAAGAGTTTCTGCAGCCCAACGAAATTTACTCGCCAAGGTAGAGGTGATTCGAGACAACTACTTATTGGTTAATGAAGTTTTGGAAAATTTATCTGTTAGAGAAAGAGAAGCCAGAGCAGCATGGGTCGCCTTTCAAGAGGCTGTGATAGCTACAAACAACAGGGAATCGGGAAGTACTCCCAAGTTTCCCATTTCGGAGCAGACCAGAGGAAATATTCTATTAAAAGAATGGGAGCATAGCATCTCAGAAGGTAAGTTGCAAGACAAGAGGGTAATGAAATCCTTAGAATAGGCTTTTAGCTCTATAGATGGTAATCTGTTAGGTATTGATAGCGGAGGTAATGTCGAGGCATTGATTCAAATGAATATGGAAAAAATCTCACTTGATTTAAATGAAAAAGAGGAAAGAGATTCGGTCGAGATCTCACAAGTGACTATGGCAGACATAGTCCAAATAGACAAATGTATGATTAAACAAAGTGTGAAATTGTGCGCTATCGACATCATAGACAGACAGATGGAAGACAGGTTGTCGCAATTAGCCTGAGATTGTTACTCTTTTGAAGCCAATTGTCAAGAAGAACCATCAAGGTTGATATCTCGGCTGGTGGAAAGGTGTGTCACTTGTACCGAGCTTGTGCGAGGACAAGCTTCTGGCACCGAATAAAGGCAGAGAGAAAGAAATGGAACAATTACTCTCCTCCTTATCATAACTGAAAATTTTACAACGATTGAGATTCCATCTTATTGTAAAATTGTATAAATATATCATAGAAAGAAAAAAACGAGGCTGGACCTTTTTGTGTCGATTGTAATAGAGGTTTTCCAATTTGAGAGTTGATATAAAGTAAATCCGAATATTCTCAATTCTGTCATGACTGTGTTATGAGTTTGTTTTCTTGTATGTCATATTTCGTTTCATTTCATATTTGTATCCGATGAATGCTTCGCTATAATTTAGTACAACCTCTACTATAGTGAATGAATGAATTTTGGCTTTCTATATTGTTTACTGTTTTTCCTATGTACCAACTATCAACAGGTATAAGACCAGTCGACACTTTCAGAATTCTATATATATTTTATTCTTCATTGGGTTATTTCTTTACATTTTTCTTCTTCTTTCTATATGTGAGATTCTCCCTTGATAGGAGCCTTACTCGATAGACAACTTAATGTTTTATCCCACCTAATACATTTTTATTAAAGTATAACTCAGTTATGGGAAAAGGCCTTTGGTTTGCACCCCTTTTTCACTCCTGAAACCGTAAACTCTCTTTTATACGACCGAATTGAGACAACACTTAAATTCCCCCTGAGGTTTTCTTATTTTACTGTTCCTCCATGACTGTCCCTGTATCAAGACAACCTAATATCGAACCCAGATTATCAGATCAAAGACATATTTCCTTAAACCTTCTCGATACTATTCTTAAAACAACCACTACCTGGGTTGAACTTGAACATTCATGGGCAGTGATTGAATGGGATATAAACATCCAGGAATAGTTGGAAGCTAGACAATGCCAACATAGAAATCATCCCTAGTTTCCCTTGCTGAAGGTTGACGTTTCTTCCTTCTCTACCCTTTACTCACTTTCGAATGCCTAGACACTGTACTTTTAAGCCTTAAGTACAGACTCTGGAGAAACATATTTTTGGCACCGTTGTCGGGGACCGAAGTTACGAAATATTTTTCCCTGGGAAAACGACATTCATTTCGTTGAAAGTTCCACCCTTTGATAGTGAACAAAGAGTGCACACCTCTTAAAGTATTTCCAATCTTTCACTTGGAGAATCCATGATTAATAAGCTCGCATCTGAACGAAGGAATACCAGGAAAAACCTAGATGGTAAACAGACCACACCCGTTACCGACCCTGAGAAAATTTTAAAGACGAGAGGGTATTTTAAGACGACCCCTACAGTCTATCAGCCTAAATACCCACAACTGAAGACCAAAAGTTCTTCTGAACCTTCAACTTCACACAAACCTCTCTTCGACACTAAGGATCTAACATTGAATTACTCTGAAGTTAGAAGTGAAACTACTCCCATAACCCCTGCAGAACATAAAGGAAAAAGTTTTGTAGAAAGTTTATATACGGTCGATATATCATCGACTCTTCAGTTGAATTTCGCGACCCCACACAGTATCGAAGAATATTTCACACATCTAGATTCCACACCCATTGGTTCCCCTGAATATATCTCTTTCAAGTCCAAAGAGCCAAGCCCTCACATCCCTTACCAGTCTTCCTTGGATTTTTCACCCCGCAAAGAAAGTAAAGATTCAATTTTAATCTTTCAAAACCCCCTTTACAACTTTCCACTGATAACGATGGAATCCACCAGAGGAGGAGGTGGAGGGGTTATCGGAGGAGGAGGGGGAGGAGCTCCTGGAGGAGGAGCTCCTAGAGGAGGTGCTGGAGGCCAAGGTCCTGCCCTCCCTCCCAGAGTGTTTGCGAAAGTGGAAGCAAGATACGCTCCCTTGGTATTGCACGTTCCTCTGCACGACCTTCCCGAAAATTATATAAAAAATTTGCCAAAATTCACTAGTGAAGGAGATCTGACCACAACCGAACACATAAATTTCTTTGATCAATTCACAGACATCCTAGGTATCGAACATGAGGACATATATTCGAGGCTTCTTGTCCAAACCTTCGAAGGCCAGGTCCAAACTTGGTTTCAGAGTCTACCTGCAACATCTATCTTGTCTTATGACGCCTTGGAAGATGCTTTCCTTAGACAATGGGGAGAAAGAAAGGAACACCTATATTATTTAACCGAGTTTGGGTCTTTAAGAAAAAAGAATTTAGAAACAGTTATGGAGTTTATTCAAAGATTCAACAAGTTGTATAACAAAATCCCAGTCGAGGTTAAACCATCCCAACCCGCGGCCAAAGTAACTTTCGTAGGGGCTTTCGAACCGAATTTTTCACTCCTTTTGTGAGAAAGATGGGGAGCCACTCTAAACCGAATGGAAGATGACGTTGTAGAAATTGAGTCAAATATGATGGCTTCTGGTAAGCTTAAATCTAGAGTAGAAACGGGAAACCGAGAAACTAAACGCTTTAGAGAACAAGAAGGACCGTCAAGGTCTAATAGATACACAGATGACAAAGTAGATGATATGGCCAGGGTAATTAAGGAACTGTCTAATAAAATATCCAGAATGGAGCTAGAATAGGCCAAAGCTGATTATTTCACCAAAAAGGATTTCAAGAGGAACCCCAACCCCCCGAACCAGCAAAGACAGATAAAAAACGAAGATCAAAAAATACAAGCTCCCCTAAAGAACAAAATTTTTATAGGAGCGAATGATCTCCAAGATTTCGAAGATTCGGATAATGATGTCACGAACTTCGATGATGACTGCACACAACCATATTTGACTAGAGAAGATTATGAAAAATATCTAAACACTCAACAACCGTCGGTTAAGGGTGAAGAAAGAGATCATACTGACCTTTGTGGCTCTCAACAAGAAACCAAAATGATAATGGCAGAGGTCCAACCTAAGTATAACTTGAGATCTAAGAGTAATCCCATTTCAACTACTCAACCTAAGAAAATTCTCCCAAGAGGTCAAACTTATGAATCTACTCGGGTAGAAACCCTATTACCTAACAACAAAGCGAAAGTAGTAAGCACACAAGAGTCTGAAGTGGGAAAAGTTGAGACCCAAGCACAAGGAACCGAAACAACTAATAAAATTATGTCTTCAACCAAGACCATGAGTAATAAATCAGTCCAAACGAATAAGTCGGAAAGGAAGGATTCAGAAGTCCCAACTAAAGAAACAGACAAGGTGATTGGAGTTTTCAGTTTTGAAAACAAGATAAATAAAATTAAGATACCAATCCCTCTGGTAGAATTAGCAAAAAACCCACTTTATCAGAAGCAGATTACCAAAGTGATAGGTGTCTCAGAGCTAGAAAGCCAGTTTGACGATTTAAACCTGGAAGATGATAAACCCAACATCACTTTTGGTCCACATTTTGAAGGGGCCAAAGACACTGTTGCTCCCTTTTATATCACCTTGAATGTATACGATCAACTGCTACATAATTGCATGTTAGACTCCGGAGCCTCCCATAACGTGATGCCTAAAATTATTATGGACAAATTGGTTATCCAGATCACCAGACCTTACGGAGATCTTTACTCTTTTGACTTGAGAAGAGTTAAGTGTATGGGAATGATAAATGATTTATTAGTTACCATGGCATAGGTCCCAGTTAAGAGTATCTTGATGGATGTGGTTATTGTTGATATTCCCCCTAAGTATGGCTTACTGTTGTTTAGGTCATGGGGATCCAAGCTCGGGTGTTCTCTTCAATTGGATATGACGTTAGCCACAATTCCTATGTTTGGTGGGAAATTTACTCGGTTGTATAGAGAGACGAGGCTAGCATATACAGTAAGCGACCCTCAAAATCTGAACAATTTCCCTATTTACATTGCAGATCAAGATTTAGGAAATTGTATCTTATCTTTTGATGATGGTTTAGATGGTTGTCCAGAAGAAAACGATCTAGAACAGGAAGAGTCAGGTTACATGACCGAGGATATGTGTAGCACCGATGTCTGGAAAATGTTTTTTGACAGTGCCTCATCTTGTGAAGGGGCTAGTGCAGGAGTGCTTTTAGTGGCTCCCGAAGGAAAGTTCGTTGTTCCTTTTTCTTACAAACTACAATGGGATATAGATTATACTAACAATGTATGTGAATATGAAGCATTGTTATTAGGATTAGAGGTTGCCAGGAAGCTAAAAATAGATAACCTAGAGGTATACGAAGATGTAGAGTTAATAGTCAAACAAATAAATCGACAATACCAAGCCAAGCATCCCAGATTAAGATCATACAGGAATTGTGCCTGGGATCTGATGGAAAACCTTTTCTCGTCCGTAAATGTCCACTTCATCCCATGCATAGAGAACTTACATGCTGATGCATTAGCTAAAGCGGCTTCAACTTTCACACCTCCTACAACCTTTAAATTGAAGTATCACATAGAGATAAGACACAGACCATCTACACCAGATAATATCCAGCACTGGCAAGTTTTTGAGGATGACGAACAAATTAAGAAGTTTCTTGAAGCAGTAGGTAAATTTTCTGAAACTCATGCAGACCAAGAAAATCAAAATGACTAGATATGGATCATGAAAGAAGGGGAGGATCCTCAAGCTTTCCAAGACAAAATCGCAAATCATCGTATGCTGGTCCTAAAAAACAACCATATTCCAAAAGGACTGATCCCTCTGGAAAGACTGTTTGATCAAAACGACATACCTGTAAAATCCACTTTACAACCCCAACTAGAAGAGGTTGAGGACTGTGACATAGGAACCAAAGAAGAGTCCAAGATGGTTAAAATATCTAAACTTCTTCCCCCTGAAATAAAAGACAAATATAAGGACCTACTCAGACAATTTAAGGACGTTTTCGCCTGGTCTTATGACAAGTTAAGAACTTACGACACTACCGTGATCAATCACAAGATACCTTTAAAACCTGGGGTCAAACCTTTTAGAAAAAATCTTAGGCAAATCAACCCTATTTTATTACCTGTGGTCAAGAGAGAAGTGAAGAAACTTTTGGAGGCAAAAATTATAGTACCTCGGAGATATTCTGACTGGGTAGCGAATCTGGTCCCGGTCCGAAAAAAGAGTGGAGAAATCAGATTGTGCATGGATTTCAAAAATTTAAATAAGTCATCTCTTAAAGACAACTATTCGCTGCCTAAAATGGATCATGTGCTAGAAAGGGTAGTTGGGGTGAATATAATATCTATGATTGATGGTTTCTCTGGATATAATCAAATTGCCATGAATGAACAAGATAAAGAAAAAATATATTTTACTACCCCTTGGGGTACGTTCATGTATGATAAAATGACTTTCGGTTTGATGAATGCAGGAGCCATGTTCCAACGCACTATGGACATCACTTTCATCGGAGAGAGGAATAAGTTCGTAGTCATCTATCTCGATGATTTAACAGTCTTCTCCAAATCCGACGAAGAACATCTGATACATCTTAAACAAATATTCAAAAAGTGTTGCAGGTTTGGTCTATCCTTAAACCCCAAGAAATCACACTTCGCCATGCAAGAGGGTAAATTACTAGGTTATATTGTATCTAAGGATGGAATTAAGATTGATCCTAAGAGGGTTGAAGAAATAGATACTATAAACATTCCCAAAAATGTAAAAGAAATTCAATCTTTCTTAGGAAAAATAATTTTTTTACGAAGATTTGTTCTGAATTTCGCTGAAATTGTAAAATTGATCACAGATATGCTGAAAAAGAACAGCGAAGTAAAGTGGACAACATAAGCCAAAGAGTCATTCGCACATATTAAGAAAGTAATAGTTGAGGCACCTATATTGGCAAGTCCCGATTATCTTAAAGACTTTCTTATTTTTTTGTTTGCCTCCAAACACACGATTGTTGCCGTGCTCCTCCAAAAGAACAAAGAGGGCTTCGAATAGTCAATCGCCTTTTGCAGCAAGAGCCTTAGAGACGTAGAAATTAAATACGATATAATAGAAAAACAAGCGTATTCCATGGTAAAATCACTGAAGGCATTTAGAACATATGTCTTGCACTCCAAGATCATTGTGTACGTACCAACCAGTTCTGTGAAAGATATTTTGGTACAACCAGACAATGACGGGAAAATATGACGATAGTTGGCCAAGATTCAATAATTTGACTTGGAAATCAAACCTACTAAATTAATAAAAGGACAAGGCCTGGCCAAACTTTTGGTTGAATCAAATCTCAGAGCTCTGGATATAAACTATCTACAGGGATACGAGGAAGATATGAACTTAAGCGAGTTGGATGAACCAACAAGTACAATTAAGATCAAGGAGAAGTTTGCATTATCATAATGGTACCAAAACATAGTATCTTACCTACTGACTCTAAAATTCCCGAAGGAACTATCACCATCAAAAGCTAGGACTTTAAAGCTTCATGCAGTTAAGTATTGTATCACCAAAAATCAACTATATTGGAAAGATCCACTCAACTTCTTGTTGGTCTTCTTAGTTGAATCAGAAATAGAAAGGGTTATAAGTGAATTTCATGAAAGAGTTTGTGGAGGACATCACTCTTAGAGGGCCACAACTTACAAAATTCTAAGGGTTGGGTATTACTGGCCAAAACTCTTTTCATATGTTAACGCCAAATTTCGAGCCTGTAACCCTTGTCATCTATTTGCAGGTAAACAAAAACTCCCAGTGCTTCCTTTGGTTCCGGTCGAAACTGAAGCCCCTTTTCAACAATGGGGGCTAGATTTCATAGGAGAAATTAATCCGTATTCTAGCGCCCAACACAAGTGGATCTTAATTTCCACAGACTACTTTACTAAATGGGTGGAAGCTATTCCAACTAAGAGGGAAACTGACTCGGTGGTAATAGAGTTCTTAGAAGACAATATCATGTCAAGATTTGGCTACCCCCGAAAGATAGTCACGGATAATGCCCAGGCTTTCAAGTCTATGGCTATGATCAGTTTCTGCCAAAAGTATAATATCATTCTTGGCCATTCTACAACGTACTACCCCCAAGGAAATGGATTGGTTGAGTCATCTAACAAGAGCCTGATAAATATAATTAAGAAAGTGTTGGATGAAAGCAAAAAATCTTGGCATGTACATTTAAAGTACACTTTGTGGGAGAATCGCATAGGAACTAAAAAGTCTATCGGCATGTCTCCTTTTCAGATGGTATATGGGACATATGCGGTGTTACCAATAAAGTTATCACTCCCCATGATGAAGTTGTGGCAAGATCAAAAAGAAGAACCTAATCATGTCACGAGGAGGATAAACCAGCTAATTGAGGTTCAACAACATAGGGTCGAAGTAGATGAAAAGATGCAGAAGTATCAAGCGACATGAAGGCATTATTTGACCATAGAGAAAAGGACAGAGATTTCCTCCCAGGTGATTTAGTACTAAGGTGGGATGCAAGGAGGGAAGAAGCAACGAAACATGGTAAATTCGATCACATCTGGTATGGGCCATTCAGAGTCTCGGCTCTCGAAGGAAAAAATTCTTTCCTACTAGAAAATCTAGATGGTGAAATCCTCAATGCCCCTATCAATGGGTATTATCTGAAGCATTATATGACATAAACAGTCGCCAAAAAATAAATAAATTATATATTCATTTAATTTTAGATTTATATATTCATATATAGAATTTTTACTTGTGTATATATATTTTCCTTTTCGTTTGGTTATGTTGATCTTCTTTCGCGAATTTTCGACACCTTTCGAATAACCCCAATAATCTTCATATTTGCCTCTTACAAGATTCTAGCTAAACACAAAACAAGCAGGAGAAGTAAACCGAAAGTTGGTGTCAGAAATGAATTGGCTTAAACAGGTGATACCAAAGATTTTTGACATTGTGCAAAGAAAATGAAACGATAAGGTAAACATGAGATTTCCTAAAAGACTTGTTTTGAAGGACTATTAAAGAAAATTGAGGTAACCTCATTCAGACAGCAAGATCGTCCGAACTAATAAATAACATAGTTGTTTCCTTGTTTAATCCTTTACGAAAAAATAATACAAATTAAATGATTCCCTCAAATTAAAGCAGTCAGTCAAAATAAAGTACCCCCGAAAAAGATTTACAAGAGTCAGTTTTGAATTTTTGACTTCTGTTTTTCAATCCGTAAATCACTATCTGTCACCCTTTTCTGTCTTCAGGTTTACCTTTTAAAAAAATATTAGCTTCTTTCAATTTCGCATATGAAGGGATAGGAGATTTTGTTTCAACCTCATGAGCTTCAAAGCAGATTGTGGAAAGAAAGAGGGTCTTCAAAACTCCTCAGCCCCCTTCTAAACGAAGGGACACTTAAAGTGATCCTGACTTTCCTAGGTTTCTCAACAATTTCGGAGGATTGAGGCTTGCTCAAATAGAATGTCCTGAGAAAGTTATTTTCCCTTTTTCCCTTAGAACGAAGGTGTTGTGAAGGTTAAGGTAAAGTTGGTACCGAGTAATCAAAGTAAGTTGATAGACCTAAATGAAAAATATTACACAGATATCAGCCCTGATACAAACTAATTGCCCCCATCTTCACGCTCTAAAAAAGAAAATTATAAGACAGGTGGTGAAAGGAAATTCTGAAATGATTTCCCCCATCTAGTCCAAGATACGATGAAAGGAAATTCAGAAATGATTTCCCTCGTCTCAGCATTTAAATGCATAGATATATTTTTAAGTGGTGAAAGGAAATTCAGTAAAAGGGGCCAGATAACTTCACCGGGGTACTGAACAGGCTCGCTGGTAGTGAAGCAATATATGAGATATATGTAAGGTTGTTATACATGAATATCACTCTACTCTGATAACCAATTCTTTTTAAAAAAACCTGATCTACATCCCATGTTCAAACAGGGCTTCCTGATTAAAAACATATAGTCTTCTTCTTTTGATGCAAGTTGATACCCACAAGATCTATTGGGTGTCCTAGAACTGTTTTTATTGTCTTAAGGCAGACCTAAATTCAATAACGGGGAGGGGAAGGTCATGAAAGGGACTACGACTAAGTTTAAAAAAGTATCTGAGTTTGAAAATCTTTTCAAGGTAAAAAATGAAGTCTCTTTCCCCTTTGATACCCTGTTCTCAAGAACCTTTTCGCCTAATTGAAGCTATTGAATCCATTTACCCAATATCTGCACATGGTCTACTGTTCTTCCTGTCTTACAAGAAAACAGGATCCCTAGTTGAAGCCTATGTTGGAGCCACCTTTGTTTTTTCTAGACCATCTCGAATTTCATCTCTTAATGCTCGAAATCGAAAGATGGTTTTCATATTTTCCATCTGTGGTTTCAAAATCTCTGAAGTCTTATCACGCGAGCGACGATAGTTATTGTACTCTCGAGGCAAGTTCTACTTTTCATCAAAATATTTTCCCCCCTTTGTTCTACCTCGGTATTTCGTATGTCGGATGCTATAGATCACGTAGTTCACAAGTCCCAAGCAACGAAACGAAAAAATTGTTTTAAAATTTTACCCAAGGAAGTGACGATAGTAAAATTTTCCTAAATCACGGTTAAACATCATCAGGTTTTCACGTCTTGGCGTTTACTAAATCCAAAAGTCTTATTGTCGTAACCTCGATAGCCGAAACCACAAATTTCTTGTTTTAGTAACCCATGTCAAGGTTAAAGGTAAAATCTTAGCCATGGTTAAGTTCTGTCAGAAATTCAGAACTCGACATGTTCTCTTTTAAAAAGCTACAGTGTCAAAGCCCCGAGTCGCGAAGTCGCGATAAAGATATGAACATAATTAATTAAACACTTAATCCGATTTTATCCTCCCATTTAATTAAAACATATCATCACAATCTCGCGGTTTCACAACTCGACATGCAAACTTCCTGGAAGCTATGCCTTCGAAGCTCTGAGTCGCGATATGGAGATATAAATAATTACGTAATTAATCAAGCACCTAATCACAATTACATTTTGATTAACCTAAGTCAATCATCACAATTCGGGTGTTAAAGGTTCAAAGGGTTAAAGAAAAAATTCCCGATACAACGAATTCCGAAAGATTAATTAACTTTGGTAAAACTATATTAATTGAGCTAAACCAGTATCTCCCATGATTTTATGCATGCACATTTTACGAGGGAGTCTTAATTCTTCCTTATGCTAATTGACATTTCGAACCGCCAAAATTTATGGCATTAATTAGAAACAAGTCGAATCGACAAATAAAGTTTGGGTTTTTATTGCTAAATTTATTTTTAAGCATGATTTGATCGATCCGTTCTTAAAAGGTACTGAGTTTTCAAATATATAGAGTTGTTATTCGTTATAACAAATTCATTTCTATATTACGCAGAGAACACTTTCTCAGCGAGCTAATTTCTGTATGTATACATATTTTTTATCACAGAAGAGCTAAAGCAGGATCTCCCATCATGGCCCAGCGAAAAGCGTCGAAAGTCAACGTTGAGGTTTTAGGACAAGGTTCGGACAACATCGCTGATACTTCACCTTGAAGTGTCGACTCTGTCCCGAACTGGTCGTTTGTTTCTGATGTTGTACATGCCGAATTAGTGGATTATTCTGATGATTCCAGTGACAATGAAAAATATGACATAACCACTAAATATAATATCGTTGTTCAATCGGGGATGCATAAAGTAGTGGCCAGGCCAGGAATGCTCCCTTACTATGATATGGCCTGATGGGCATTAGACCATGTAGACATACCAACCAAAACCATCATCAATGAGGAGAAGGTCACCATCGGGACTTTCAGACCTGAACAATTGTGGGCTATGTACAAGTTGCCTATAGCATCCGACCTTACATACGATGTTGAGTTCTTGGAGAATTTCAAACAGAAGGAATGTGTGCAGTATGACAAGACTATGTCCAGCTTAATCAAATATTCAATTTCGCACCCTGCGAGGTTCAGGGCAGACAACAATGGTATATATTCAATATCTTCCTTGGAACCACAGTTCAAGTATATAGCTATCATGACCTTTAGCTTATACGGGAGAGAGGACACCTCCCATTTATTTCTTCAATGGGTGCCTCTAATACATCAATTTGTCGAAGGTTGTTCCTTCGACTGGGAAAAAATGTTGTATGATAGCTTGACCAGTCGGGTTACAGAGTATCGGGCGCAGAAAGAGAGCGGAAAGATTTCTTCATTTTTTATGTCTTCATACATTATGGACATTGTGTGCTTTCTAACACCATTTCCCTTAATGAGCTGGAGTTCGACTTTAGCAGAGGCCGGGCCCATCCACATCTATCATTCAAAATTGTGGGAAAACAAAGCGACAGATTTTGTATATGAAATCTTCAACTAGGTGATGGTATCATTGCATGTCACTCTTTTCGGCCACCCGCCACCCAAGATCTCATACAGTATAGTGATGAACTTGAGCAGTATAGCTGACTGGTATGTAGAAGCTGAATTCTCACATCTCATATTTTTCGGGGCTTTTGTTCCCCCACATGCATTGCCATTATTCATCTCCGACAAGATGGCTTTTCGTGAGGTTGCTAGACAAATAGTAATTGGTGGCATAAGAAAGGAGCTTAAGGGATACTCAAAGAAGGTATGGCCACCTTTTCCTATTCATTTAAATTCATATTCTTTGTTAGATTTCAGGCATGCTAAAGCTGAGGCAGCAACCCTAGAAGACCTAAAATTGGTCCTTATTGAATTCAAGAAGCACGATCCGCAAAGGGTTGTGAGTAATCATTTGGCCAGTTGCGGACTCAAGAGATTTGAACACGAAAATTCACCCTCGGATGACATTTTCCGAGGCGCAAGATATTTTGCCGAGATTTTAGCTCAGATACAAACCTTGGCACCTGAAGAGAGGGCCTATGTTCTAAAGTTCCAAGAACATCGACGCAGTTGTCTTCCCGCAGTCTTATGGGGTGAGAATCTGAGTACAACATAGGTGAAACAAAAAGATGTTGAAGGCTCCAAAGATGCGACTCCCAGTCAAGAAAAACACTAGGACAGGGAAGAGAAAAATAAGAGTTTGAAAGTAGAGATAAAGACTTCCGACCTGCCGAAAAAGAAGACTCCACTTACTACTCTCGGGAAATCAACAAAGAAAATTGGAGATCCTATCACATCCATTACTCCCTTTCAGTCAACTCAGGGAAATATTGACGCAGGGTGGATCTTAAATGAAGAATTGAGGCCTATAAGGGTGGAAGAGCTCCCTCCAAATGAGTTCTTCTTTGATAAGAAGAGAAAGACAGTTGTAAAGAGATAATTCTATCAAGAAGGGGAATCGAAAACCAAGAAATATAAAGTATTGACTGATGGGAAAGATAAGAAGAGTGAATAGTTCACGACAGAAATAGCTGGGACATTAGGGGCATATGCCACAACAAATCAATTTTCAGTCGGGGTTTTGAAAAACCAGCTGAAATGAAAAAATCGCCTCATCAAAACCCTAGAATCCAGACTAGCCACAACAGCAGAGGCTTCCAAGGACCAGGTGAGTGTAGGGATAGAGAAAGCAAGGTTGGCTGATAAAAGTGAGATAGAGTTGTTCAATACTAAGCTCGAACAAGTAGAGCTGGTGGTTCAGAATGGTCAGATACAAGTGGGTCAGAAAAAATACTTGATCGAATAGCTACAGGCTAGAGTGGAAATCGTCGAAATTAAAGTTATAAATATCGGGATGTTCCAGTCCTAGGCGATGGAGATTCGGAGCAAAGTTTTTTCAGCCCAGAGAAATTTACTCGCCAAGGTAGAGGTGATTCGGGACAACTGCTTACTGGTTAATCAAGTTTTGGAAAATTTATCTGTTAGAGAAAGAGAAGCTGGAGCAGCACGGATCTCCTTTCAAGAGGCTGTGATAGATACAAACACCAGGGAATTGATAAGTACTCCTAGGTTTCCCATTTCAAAGCAGACTAGAGGAAATATTCTATTAAAAGAATGGGAGCACAACATCTCAGAAGGTAAGATGGAAGCCAAGAGGGTAACGAAATCCTTAGAAGAGGATTTTAGCTCTATAGATGGTAATCTGTTAGGTATTGATAGTGGAGGTAATGTCAAGGCATTGATTCAAATGAATATGGAAAAAATCTCACTTGATTTAAATGAAAAAGAGGAAAGAGATCCGGCCGAGATCTCACAAGTGACTATGGCAGACATAGTCCAAATAGACAAATGTATGATTAAACCAAGTGTGCAATTGTGCGCTATCGACATCATAGACAGACAGATGAAATACAGGTTGCCGCAATTAGCCTGAGATTGTTACTCTTTTGAAGCCAATTGTCAAGCAAAACCATCAAGGCTGATATCTCGGCTGGTGGAAAGGTGTGTCACTTGTACCGAGCATGTGTGAGGACAAGCTTTTGGCACAAAATAAAGACAGAGAGAAAGAAATGGAACGATTTCTCTCCTCCTTATCATAACTAAAAATTTTACAACGATTGAGATTCCATCTTATTGTAAAACTATATAAATATATCATAGAAA
This sequence comes from Picea engelmannii, assembly GCA_009831015.1. Taxonomy (NCBI): domain Eukaryota; kingdom Viridiplantae; phylum Streptophyta; class Pinopsida; order Pinales; family Pinaceae; genus Picea; species Picea engelmannii. Next base: position 115,584 of record ML781348.1, on the reverse strand, counting down.
GAAAAAAATGAGGTTGGACCTTTTTGTGTCGATTGTAATAGAGGTTTTCCAATTTGAGAGTTAATATAAAGAAAATCCGAAGATTCTCAATTCCATCACGAGTGTGTTATGAGTTTGTTTTCTTGTATCTCATATTTCGTTTCATTTCATATTTGTATCTGATGAATGCTTCGCTATAATTTAGTACAACCTCTACTATAGTGAATGAATGAATTTTGGCTTGCTATATTGTTTACTATTTTTCCTCTGTACCATCTATCAGCAGGTATAAGACCAATCGACACTTTCAGAATTCTATATATATTTTATGCTTCATCGGGTTATTTCTTTACATTTTTCTTCTTCTATCTATACGTGAGATTCTCCCTTGATAGGAGCCTTACTCGATAGACAACTTAATGTTTTCTCCCACCTCATACATTTTTATTAAAGTATAACTCAGTTACGGGAAAGGGCCTTTGGTTTGCACCCCTTTTTCACTCCTGAAACCATAAACTCTCTTTTAATACGACCAAATTGATATAGCACTTAAATTCCCCCTGAGGTTTTCTTATTTTACTATTCCTCCATGATTGTCCCTGTATCAAGACAACCTAATATCAAACCCGGATTATCAGATCAAACACATATTACCTTAAACCATTTCGATACTATTCTTAAAACAACCACTACCCGGCTTGAACTTGAAAGTTCATGGGAAGCGATTCAACGAGATATAAACATCCAGGAACAATTGGAAGCTAGACAACGCCAACACAGAAATCATCCCTATTTTCCCTTGCCGAAGGTTGACGTTTCTTCCTTCTCTACCCTTTACTCACTTTCGGATGCCTAGACACTGTACTTCTAAGCATTAAGTATAGACTCAGGAACAACAGTAACAATGGATTTCATCACCAAACTTCCCAAAAAAAACAAGCAACATGATTCTATCATGGTAGTGGTGGATAATCTTACTAAAGGTGCCCATTTTATTCTAGTAAAGATCACTCACAAGGAAGCCAACATTGTTGATGTTTATATGAGAGAAATTGCTCGATTACATGGTATACCCAATACAATTGTGTCTGACAAAGATCCAAAATTTACATCAAATTTTTGGAAAGGATTATTTAAGGGATTTGGAACAAATTTGAATTTTAGTAAAACTTATCATCCAGAATTAGATGGACAAAGAGAGAGAGTAAATCAAGTGATTGAGGATATGTTGAGGATGTATGTGATGGATAAACCATCCAAAATGGGAAGACTACCTACACTTAGTAAATTTTTCTTATAACAATGGGTATCAAATATCTCTAAAGATGAGCCCATTTGAGGCACTTTATGGAAGAAAGTGCAACACACCGATAAGATAGGATAACCCAACATATAGAGTAGTTATTGGGCCATATTTGCTCAAGGAAATGGAGGAGAAAATGTTGAAAATAAAACAAAATTTAAAGGTTTGTCCAAGACAGGAAGAAAATTTATGTTGATAAGGGAAGAACTCATGGAGAATTTAAAGTGAGGGACCATGTATTCTTGAAAGTAAAGGCCAACAAAAGTTCCCTAAAGTTGGGAAATTGTTCAAAGTTGGAAGCTCGCTATTGTGGGCCGTTTGAAATCCTAGAGAGGATTGGTCGAGTAGCTTATATGATTGCATTGTCTACATATATATTTGTTCATAATGTGTTCCATGTATCATTTCTCAATAAATATATACTTTATGCTAATCATGTTATTGATTGGAATGTGATTGAGGTGGAGAAACAAGGCATTTTCCAAGTACATATGGTACGCATTTTGGACCGAAAAATCAAACATCTCCATAATCGAGCCATAGGGATTGTAAGGTCCAATGGACCTGGTAGGGTCCTAAGGACACTACTTAGGAGCATGAGGTTGCAATGCAGGTAGACTACCCACATATTTTTGAAGATTTTGGAAATCTTGCTGATATGTGTACATAATGCACTGAGTACAGTGCATAAATAAGGGGAGGGGATTGTAATACCCCTAGGTTGAACCCAATTGTAAATGTAAATGCAAATGTACTTAAGTTGGTGAGTTGTTTGATATATTTTTTTGAATACACCTTCCATGGTATAGTCCACACATGTATTGCGCACTAAAATGATGAAGTGTGAACATTCCAAGATACTGCATGCAACAAACTTAAGTGCACTCGATTTGGAGGCTAGGGAGCCTTTTTGTATATGTTGTGTTTTATAGGCTAGTGAGCTAGTTTATTATAAGCCAGAAGGCTTATGTGATGATTAGGACGAAGAGACTAGATGTTAAAGGCCAATGAGCCTATTTTGTATATGTCTCATAATTAATATAAAATACATCGTTGCGCATAGATCGGCCACGATGAAAGAGTATGGGGGACTAAACTCCACCAGTTAGGGAAAGGGGGGATAAAAGTTAAGGAAAAGGGATAAGCTAGGGATCTTAAGCCAAAAAGGAATATTATATTAATATTCCTTAAAGTATAAAGTATGGATAATTATTTTATCCTAAGTTCTAAGGATGGGGACGAGTGGGCCAAAGTAGCTCCCAACGTGACAAGTGTCAAGTTGGGAGCATGCATACATATAGTTTGGACTTAGTTCATTTTCCCATAATCTATTCAGTCATTCAATCATTCCATCATCATTCAGACACTCAGAGTTGTACTCTGCACCTCCCTGTATCTGTATCTGTACCTGAACCAGTACCATACCTGTACCATACCCATACTTATAGATGTATCTGTACCTCGTTAGCTTGAGAGATGGACTGAAGAAGTGGGTTTTTAGGCCTGTGGGATATTGAAGAGGAGGGTTGTTAGGCCCGTGATTAATTTCTCTCTAGGTGAGAGAATTGTTGGGAATTGATTTCCGGAAGGTGCTAAACTACAACTATAGGGATATAAGGCTTCCTGTCTAGACTGTTGTTGAATCCTTAGAAAGGAAGTGGGGCAACCGAGGGACTGTTGAGTAGAGAAGGGGAACACTTCCTGGGGTGGGACAGGAATGTGGGGAATGAGTGAATGTAGGCTATTAGTTTGAGTGGCACCTGCAACGAAGTATTTCCCATTGTCTGAGATACATCATCTTGATTAGGAATCCCTTTTCCTAGGTGGAGTTTTGTCCTAGCTCAAGGGTGACCCACTGCTGAGAGTGATGAGAAGTGTGGTATAAGGCTGGGAGTTTTGTGGAAGCTCTCCACGCAGTTGGTGATATTATTACCAAGATAAGTGTCAATTGTGTCTTAATTTATATGTTTCATTATTATTTATGTGTTATGTTAGCACTGGAAGTCACCTCCATATTGCGTCGAAGGATATCCAAGTACCCATCAGAATTTTGTGTCACGAGTTGGTTTTGAAAGAGGTTAAATGGGTGCAGACTCGAGTTGATATCATTTTAACTCAGGAAACTAGACTAGCATGCATAAGCGATGAGGTATGGAATCAACTTCAGTCAGTAAGTCAGAGTAATGGTGAGTGGGAGGAATAATTTGGTGAGAAAATGTAGAGGCATGCCATGAACATCAGGTCTTTCGATAGCCTAAGGAAGAAAAACTCAAACACAAGATCTTCTTGGGTTCCAATTTTAATGAAACTGAAAGAAATCATGACAGCATTATAATCAAACATTCATCATAATACAATCGTGACAATTCATGTGAATCAATCATTCATGAAATCTCTCAGTATCAAAGGAAAATAATATAAAGAAAGAAATATGACTTAGATTAATCAAGAAATCTCAGATCACCATACATAACCAGAGAACCAAAAACTTCAATAAAACTTTACAATATGGGAGCTTAGCTCTACCATCGACCATAACAAAATGTCAAAACCGAGTATTTATACTCATAACATCTTGCCATCACCGGGAGTGTGACCTGGCTGCTACAACCAAATCTTTGTGTCTACATCTTCTTTTGTTAGTCTATACATGCATTCTTTTGTCAGACGTGAGTTCGGATCAGTATGGGCTTTGCAGGAAAGTTCACTGATACGGGGATTTTGGACTAATAGTCTACTTCCACGGCTAGTTCTTCCATGCTTCATATTTATGTGGTGAAACGTGGTTTCAACCACCTTCCCCAATTTTATTAACTACTCTCATCGGGATCAGGAAAATACCCGACACTCCTGAACATTCCAGGCGAGCTCACAACTTCTTCGAGTCAATTATGGCGCCTAGAGGCCATGCTGATATTTATCTGTGACCAAATCAGGTGCTTCATCCTTTTGTGTGGCTCCTTTCCATCTCCCCACGCGAACTTGAGCCATGAACTTAATTATTCCCATATGAAATTTTAGGATTTCGCCTATCGAGAGTCTTCACTCCCTTTGCTTTCAAATATCCCGATGTTCTATCCCATGAAATGACCCATCTAGATCGACGATCAGATTTTATTTGATCTTGATGCCCAGGATCATTTCTTTGAACATCTCAGCCACCCACTTCTCGATAGGAACTTTAGACAAACGGATCAGATGACACGCATCCCCTTTCTTTATAGCCCTACTTCCATATGACCGTGGGCTATGATCATGGGCCCAACTCTCAGGTGCATCGTGATTTCACATTTTTTGAAGTCACATCATGATCTAGGCTCAAACCTCTGAGACTCGAAATCACGATCTCTTGGATTAGGTGCCACACATCTCCTTTGATCGGACGACCCAAAAGAATATCGACATTTTGGGATCTGGGGCTTCATGCCTTGCTCCATGCTGAAACCCCTGAAATGTGAAATCATGATTTATCTTATCTGCTGCTACATGCTTCACTAGTTGGATGACTCAGATCATTTCACAACTTTGCGTTTCATGATTTTTTATGACTCTTCTCTTTGATCTTTCTGATTCACGAAATCACAAGTATTTTGATCGTGCACCATGTGTCCTTCTGAAATGAATGACACATATCATTTCACGATTTCTCATTTTGTGATTCCTTGTGAATCTTCCCCTTGACTACTCGATTCTGCAAGTCAGCAAAATGCTAATCTCGCGCCATGTGTCCTTCCAAGGTTAGACGACTAGGATTTGCCTCGCGATTTTAGAAATCTGATGTTATACTTCATGCAACTCTATGATCTCGATCTCCCAATGGCCTTCAATCCAATCTTCTTGATAGGTTTATTCCATTGAAAGCCGATCTTTCTCGCTGATCAAAATCTGGACCAGGGGTCAAATTTTAGCCAAACAATCAACGTTCTCGGAATTGCTTCAAAACGAACGAGAGCGTAGCCCTCGTCATCACGAATCCAACGCAACTCATTTCGTCTCAAACGGACGTCGGGAGCGAGAGATATAGCGATCTGTTCGAATTGCCAAACAGGTAAAAAAAGTGTTGACTGTGCAGTTCGTATAGTCCGTACGGATGTTGACGTGGCATGACCGTACGCTGACTTGGTAGAGGTGACGTGGCTTGACCGTACATCCATACGATGATGTGGTAGATTTTGGTTGGCAGTTGAGGTCGAATGGTATCTTGACATGTGGCATTGTTTGGTCAAATGATTGGGTGCCACGTGGCCCAATCATGGGCTGCCACGTGGTACCCCAGTATTTGCTAATGGTTTGCTTGTTAATACTATGGGTTTCATTGTATTTAAATTACATTAAGTTATGATATGGGTGTGAACGGGCTAGGGCTTAGCCCCAGCCCCCGGTCACATGTATTCATATATATGACCGTTGGTTTATAAACGGAGCGCACGCGCGGGGTTTTTAAAAACTTGTAGCTCACGATTCCTTTGTGTTATGCCATGTGACCTTAACCTTTGGTGCGCAGGTTTTGGTGTTCAACGGTGTTTAGCCCCTTTTGTTTATGCGCAAGGTCATATGACCCACCATATGCCCAGGTGCTAGGCGGTTAGGGGCTGGAGGCGCCTTAACCATCCTACGGTTTGCACCGTTGGTGCGGTTGCGCCCGGTGTCGAGTTTTTTACGCCTTAAATGGCATGTGTGCTGGGTACATGCAACAAGGGTGCATTTTGGCGAACCAGTTTCAACATGGTTGAAGGAGGAAAATGGAGGAGGCTTAACTTCTTCATCTTTTAGCTGATTGAGGTGTCGCAAAAGCCCAGCTAGGGGTTTTTGGACGTCCTGGATCCATTGGTGCTGGGTTCATCCAACAAGGGTGCATTTTGGCGAACCTGTTTCAGCATGGTTGAAGGAGGCTTAACTTCTTCATCTTTTGGCCGATTGAGGTGCCGTAAAATCCCATCTAGGGGTTTTTGGACATCCTGAATCTATTGGCACTATCGAAATTGCTTCAAAACGAATGAGAGTGTATCCCTCGTCATCACGAATCCAATGCAACTCGTTTCATCTCAAACAGACGTCGGGAGCGAGAGATATAGCGATCTGTTCGAATCGCCAAACAGGTAAAAAAAGAGTTGACTGTGCATTCCATACAGTCCGTACGGAAGCTGACGTGGCATGACCGTACGCTGACTTGGCAGAGGTGACGTGGCTTGACCGTACATCCATACGATGACGTGGAAGATTTTGGTTGGCAGTTGAGGTCGAATAGTATCTTAACACATGGCATTGTTTGGTCAAATGATTGGGTGCCATGTGGCCCAATCATGGGCTGCCACGTGGCATCCCGGTATTTTCTAATGGTTTGCTTGTTAATACTATGGGTTTCATTGTATTTAAATTACATTAAATTATGATATGGGCGCGATCGGGCTGGGGCTTAGCCCCAGCCCCCGGTCGCATGTATTCATATATATGACCGTTGGTTTATAAACAGAGCACGCATGCAGGGTTTTTAAAAACTTGTAGCTCACGGTTCCTTTGTGTTATTCCATGTGACCTTAACCTTTGGCATGTGGGTTTTGGTGTTCAACGGTGTTTAGCCCCTTTTGTTTATGCGCGAGGTCATATGACCCACCATATGCCCAGGTGCTAGGCAGTTAGGGGTTGGAGGCGCCCTAACCGTCCTATAGTTTGCACCATTGGCACAGTTCCACCCGGTGCCGGGTTTTTTACGCCTTAAATGGCGTGTGTGCTGGGTTCATGCAACAAGGGTGCATTTTGGCGAACCAGTTTCAGCATGGTTGAAGGAGGAAAATGGAGGAGGCCTAACTTCTTCATCTTTTGGCCGATTGAGGTGCCATAAAAGCCCAGCTAGGGGTTTTTGGACGTCCTGGATCCATTGGTGCTATTATCAAGGCCATTTGAAGACTAATTCTGCAGGTTTTTCACCATTGAAGTTTCAGGAAGCTCCAGGGAGCTTTAAGCCCTCATTGATCGAGGACATGGTTTGGTGATCCTATGTTTTTTTTCTATGATTGAATAATCATTTTTGGCTAACTAATATGCTCTGGACACATTGGGATAGGTTTCAGAGGTTGTTGAGGACTTTTACAGGTGTTTTTTCTAAAGAGAATCTCAGGGAAGCTTATGTCCACATGTAGAAGAGGTCATGCCCGGATGAGCCATGATCCGTTTTCAGAGTTCTATTAGCCATTTTTGAGGTTTTTATGTGTTCTGATATCAATGGTACAGTCTATTTTTCCATTGGAGTTGAGCAACATCTTGTAAAAGAACTTTTGACAAATTAATCCCAGAGAGCCAAGTCCATTGATGGAGGCTCAAGGAGATGTAGCCCGGAGGGGGGTGAACTCCTTTATCAGCTTGTTCTTGTTGTGAGTT
>ML781348.1:91113-106346 GCA_009831015.1 Picea engelmannii | reverse complement strand
TTGTTGCAGCCATTTATATTTTTCATGTTCAGCTCTTAAGTACCCACATGTTTTTGGGTTTATGTATTTATGTTTGTACTGGAAGGAGAGTTGAAGAGTCATGCACATGCATTTGTTTTTATGTATGTGTAAGCAGTGAACCTAGTGATGGTTCATCATGAGTGATTCATGATTGTTACATGATTGTGTATCATGTTTGTCGACTTGTCAGTTTGGGAAGGTTGATATGATGTTTCAAATGAGTCTCGACTGGTGTTGATGATTTTCTGACGACTATGTTGTGTCGATCGTGTTGTTCGACTTGTGTTTAGTTGATGATGTTTGTTGGCTTGTAAGTCAATTTTGAGTACATCGAGATGCAAGAAAACGCCATGTGCTTTGATGAAGTACAAGATGCGACAGTTTGTTTGAAGAACAAAAGATTTTTTTGGCAACATTTTTCAGTCTTGTATAATTTGTTTTCAAGATTGATGGTTTTCTTGGCTTGTGACAAGATGTCGCAGGAAAGTTTTTGCAGCCATTGGAGAGCTGATTATGTTGACGTTAAAGAGTTCAAAAGAGGGACTTGATTCTCAGTGGGAAGTTTGGTAGTCTTCCAAGCACAGAGAGAACAGTGGGTCAGCAGCAGCCAGAGCATAGTGGTTGAGGGACATAGCCAGTTGCAGTGTGGGGCATGTCAAGGTATTCAGGTGATTGTCGAAAAGACTTTTCAAGTAGAATCAATTGATATAACTTGAAAGAAGATAGATAATCATAAGATTTTGTGGGTCCAAAAGCCTTTCAGTGGGAAGGTGTGATCAAAATCTGGACCAGGGGTAAAATTTTAGCCAAAAAATCAACATTCTCGGAATTGCTTCAAAACAAACAAGAGCGTAGACCTCGTCATCACGAATCCAACGCAACTCATTTTGTCTCAAACGGACATCGGGAGCGAGAGATATAGCGATCTGTTCGAATCGCCAAACAAGTAAAAAAAGTGTTGACTGTGCAGTCCGTACAGTCCGTACGGATGCTGATGTGGCATGACCGTACACTGAATTGGCAGAGGTGACGTGGCTTGACCGTACATCCATACGATGGCGTGGAAGATTTTGGTTGGCAGTTGAGGTCGAATGGTATCCTGACACATGGCATTGTTTGGTCAAATGATTGGGTGCCACGAGGCCCAATCATGGGCTGCCACGTGGCACCCCAGTATTTTCTAATGGTTTTCTTGTTAATACTACGGGTTTCATTGTATTTAAATTACATTAAATTATGATATGGGCGCGACCAGGCTGGGGCTTAGCCCCAGCCCTCGGTCGCATGTATTCATATATATTACCATTGGTTTATAAACGGAGCATGCACGCGGGGTTTTTAAAAACTTGTAGCTCACGGTTCCTTTGTGTTATACCATGTGAACTTAACCTTTGGCACATGGGTTTTGGTGTTCAACGATGTTTAGCCCATTTTGTTTATGCACGAGGTCATATGACCCACCATATGCCCAGGTGTTAGGCGGTTAGGGGCTGGAGGTGCCCTAACCATCCTACGGTTTGCACCGTTGGCGCAGTTGCGCCCGGTGCCGTGTTTTTTACACCTTAAATGGCATGTGTGTTGGGTTCATGCAACAAGGGTGCATTTTGGCAAACCGGTTTCAACATGGTTGAAGGAGGAAAATGGAGGAGGCCTAATTTCTTCATCTTTTGGCCGATTGAGGTGCCATAAAATCCCAGCTAGGGGTTTTTGGATGTCCTGGATCCATTGGTGTTGTTATAAAGGACATTTGAAGACTTCTTCTGTAGGTTTTTCACCATTGAAGTTTCAGGAAGCTCAAGGGAGCTTTAAGCCCTCATTGATCGAGGACATGGTTTGGTGAGCCTATGTTTGTTTTCTGTGATTGAATAATCATTTTTGGCTAATTAATATGATATGAACACATTGGGACAGGTTTTAGAGGCTGTTGAGGACTTTTACAGGTGTTTTTTCCAAAGAGAAGCTGAGGGAAGCTTATGGCCACATGTAGAAGAGGTCATGCCCGGATGAGCCATGATCCGTTTTCAGAGTTCTATTAGTCATTTTTGGGGTTTTTATGTGTTTTGATCTCAATGGTACAGTCTATTTTTACATTGGAGTTGAGAAGAATATTGTAAAATAATTTTTGACAAATTAATCCTAGAGATCCAAGTCCATTGATGGAGGCTCAAGGAGATGTAGCCCGGAGGGGGGTGAACTCCTTTATCAACTTGTTCTTGTTGTGAGTTTGATGTTTTATTTGATGCAAGATGTGTTGCTGTGTATTTGTTTAAAGTACATATTTAACCATCTAAAAGAACAATTCCTCACACATAAACATTTACAAGGAGATGCATGAACTTAACACATAATTTTATCTTTCATATTTATACACATGAAGCAAGCTCCTGTAAAGTTTATTTTAATGAATTAGCGGGTGCTTGCATAGAATAACAAGTCAGCCTTATATTTTCATATCACTCGCTCACTTCATTTAAGTCCATACCAGCCCGCTCTAAGTGTTGCGCTTATGCTAATGGCTGTGATTTCTGTGAACAATTACCTAGACGAATGACTGAGGGCCCAAGAAAACAAATGATTAGTGACATAGGTTGAGAGAGAAGTGATCGGTATTTAGAGAAAATGGGTCAATAAAATAGACAAAGGTATACAAAAGAAAAACTACAAGCCGAGAGGAAAAACTTACAATCGGTCTACAAAAGGAGGAGAGACAGGAAAAAATACAGACTTAGGTAGAAACCACAAACCCTTAAGGTTTTGACAAGTTATGTGATAACATTAGGCTCCATGGGGGATAGAGTCCTCCCCGTGAGTCTCTAAGAAATCCTTCCGCAGCTTCAGTGCCTTAGTGTTGGGTTGCAAAGTCTTCTATTAAAGAAAACAAAAAACAAACATAAAACATGAACAGTATTTACAATGGTGGGATGCCGACTAAGGCTTCAAACAAAAAACCTTTTCAGGAAGTTCCCATTTACTGGACCACCAAAAACTTCATCACCCTCCAGATTATGCAACCTGTAAGTATTATTTGAAAAGTCATCAACAATATTGAAGGGTTCGACCCAAAGGGCTTCGATTTTACCATGCTTGTCCTTGTCTTGTCTGGGCGTATCCCATTTGATTACTAGATCCCCCAGTTGGAAATCCTCCTTACTTCATTTCCTGTCAAAGGCCTGCTTGATTTTCTTCTATCGGTCATGTGCTCTGTCCATCACCTGCTTCCTAGTCTGTTGGACTTCTAACAGCTGATGAATTCTCCTGATCATATCGTTGGGTTCTCTTTGGTGGTCTTGGAATAATTTTTCCATAGGCAGGGCAAGTTGTGAAGGGAAAATTGTTTCAGTCCTATATACCAATTGGAAAGGAGAGATTCCCAGGGACCTCTTTGTCATCACTCTATCAGCCCATAGAGAAAATTTGAGCTTTGAATCCCATGTTTTATTGTTGTCCTCTAGCAATCTTTTGATAATATTTATAAGTCTCTTGTTAGAAGAATCTGCCAATCCATTTCCTTGGGGGTAATAGGGGGTAGAGTGGATCAATGCAATTTTGAATTGATAACAAAACTTGATTAATGGTTTATCTTTGAAAGATGCATCGTTATCAGTGATGATTCATTTCGGACAACCAAACCTTGCCATAATAGCTTCAAGAACACCAATGATTACTCTGTGAGAAGCACTCCTTGTGGGGATAACTTCTATCCACTTGGTGAAATAATCTGTTGCAGTTAATATCCACCTATGATGACCACTTTAAGGAGGATGAATCTCCACAATAAATTCTAGGCCCTAGTTCTAAAAGGGTCCTGAAGCTACCACATGCTTCAATGGAAGGGACTTGAGCTGTTGCTTCTTAGTGAATTTTTGACATTTGATACAAGCCCTGATTTTTTCACAGAAATCAGTGAATAGATTAGGCCATAAGTACCCAGCCATGAGAATCTTGTAGGTTGTGGTTCTCCATAAATGATGTCCCTCACACAGGTTGTCATGAAAATCAAACGTAATCTTTTAGGCCTTCTATGGGTCTAAACATCTCAGAAGAACACCTAGAGGGTATTTCCAATATAAGACCTGGTCAATAAGGAAATATATAATTTCTTTGAGATTTAAATCTCTTGCCTTGTTTTTTACCATACCTTCAGGGGGATTTAATTCTTGCAGGAAATATATAATGTCTTTGTCCCAGGCGCATTCTGCCAATGGAGGGTTTTTTTGAGAAATTTTATTAGACAACTCAGCCTGTTGATTTTTTGAGCAAGTGTTGATGAAGTTAACCTCCAAATATTTGCAATTTGATTCAACCAATAACTTGGCTAAACCTTGACCCTTAACTATTTTGGTGGGATTTATTTCCAGATTGAATTCAAGGATTTTGGCAATCCACTTGCTCCTTCTCCCATCTAAGACAAGATGAATGAGAATATCCTTCACAGAAGCTGAAGGAACATATGCAATGATTTTTGCATGAAGAACATAGACTCTGAAAGCTTTGAAGGATTTCACCAAAGCACAGGCCTACTTCTCCATGATGTCGTATCTAACCTCTGCATCTCTTAGTGATCTGATGAAAAATGAAATAGGATGGTCCAACCCTGCATCATTATTTTGTAGTAAAAAAACGACCACTGTATCAAATGAAGTGAAGGAAAAATAAGAAAATCCTTGGAATAATTGGGACTGATTAACACAGGTGCTTCAGTCAGTTCCTTCTTGATTTGGTTGAAGGATTCTCTGGAATTGGTAGTTCATTTTACTTCATTACCCTTCCTGAGCATGGTTTTGATATGCTTCACCAATTCAACAAAATTTGAAACGAACCTTCTTAGAAAATTGATTTTTCCTAGGAAGGACTGAATTACTTTCTTGGATCTAGGAAGTGATAAGGCTTGAATAGATTCTATCCTGCTTGAATCAATCCTGACCCCTTCAGTTGATACAATGTGTCTCAACAATTTTCCTTCTTGCATGGAGAATAAAGACTTATTGGGATTTAGGGAGAGACCAAACCGTCTGCATTTAGAGAATAACTTTCTCAGATGTTGACAATGTTCTTTATTAGACTTGGAGAAGACTGTTATGTCATCTAGATATATGACCACAAATTTATCTCTTTCTCCAATGAAGGTGATGTCCATGGATCATTGGAAGGTTGCTCCTGTGTTCATCAATCCAAAGGGAATTTTAGCATACATCAATGTGCCCCAAGGAGTGGTGAAGGTTGTCTTTTCTCTTTCTTCAGGAAGGATAGAGATCTGATTGTAGCGAGAAAATACATCAATCATGGAGATATTAGATGCGCCTGTCACCCTCTGCAATATGTGTGCCATGCTTGGAAAAGGGTAATTATCCTTCTTAGAGCTTCTGTTCAGATTCCTGAAATCAACACATAGTTTGATTTCTTCGCTCTTTTTCCTTACTAGAACCAAGTTGGCCACCCATTCAGAATATCTTAGAGGGACAATGATTTGGGATTCCAACAACTTCTTTACCTCCCTTTTCATAATAAGTAGCAGCATATGATTTATTTTTCTTAATTTCTGCCTAAACTGTTTGGACTCCTTGTTATCACTGAAATTTGGTACGCAAATGGTTACAGGAATCCAGCATCTCCAAACACCATTCATTCATGGCCCAAAAACGCATTTCCAAAGGGCACAAACTATACATATTTTTATAAAATTAGCATGTGCTCAGAATATAAAGGAAGCGCGTGCACATGCGGCAGTCGAAAAAGTAGGGAAAGCGCACATGCGCCCGATGCATGATTGTGGACGTGAAAATCCACACACACCTCAGAACGGTGCATTAATGATTCTGGTCGGCCTCCCATCCACTTTTAGTTCAGCGCCCAAGTGGATTTGACCCAAAAATACGAGCTAAATCCGAGTGGGGGGATGGTCAAAGACCTAAAGAGCCTCTTGTTCAACTAAAGAATGGTTGGATAATGCCTCAAATATTTTCTATAAAAATAGGCCATGGGTGCACTATATTTTCAATAATCTATTTGTATTGATATGCTGCCTCTATTCTCCTACAAGGAACCTCTTTCCTCATTGGATCATACAAGCACCATTTCATTGAGCTATCCACATCACCTCTTGAGTGAATGAGCTTTGGATTTCTTCATCATTTCCTTTTAGTTTTCTATTTGTAAGAATATCTCTCTCATTGGGGGTTAAAGAGGCCTCCCTTGGAGGAAGAGGGGACCCATAAGTCTCCCTTTATTTTTGGTGTTTTCCCACTAATACAATCTATCCATTGGTGGCATGAATATTGGTCAATTATTTGGTTTATTTTGGTTCTAATTCCCTTATGCACTTTAGTTTAGTTTATTTAATTGTTGTTAGCTTAGTTGTTTGTTTATTTCTTGCTCTTGGTTTTTCTAACTCTTGCACTAACTTCTATCTTGTCCATCTTACCCAACTAGACTTGCAAGTGTCCCTCTTTTGCTCATTCAAGTGATGAAAAGGATACAACACTCCTCCTTCAATGAGATCATATGCTCAATGAATCTTGTGTCTTATGTTCTGAGGTCTTCATAGGTCCAGGAAAACACATCAGAAAATTCTTTTAATAGCTCAGTATACTCGGATCTCTAATCCTTTGACAATTTGTTTGAAAACTTGACCCACTTCGGATCTTCCTCTGTACCAATATTTCATTCAGCCAAATCTACATCCTTAGTTGGGCCTTTAAACTTTACCGCCACATCGTTCCCATCGAACAATATTTCTAAAGGAACTAGTCCTTTTGGAATGTGGTTTCTAGGAAGCTGAAGAATATGGTGATTAGAAATTTTATTTAAAAATACATCAGCATGAGGGTCTCCTTTAGAATCATGATCCTAATCAATGTGTAATGCAGAGAACTCATCAACAGACTCAAGAAATTTTATGATCTCAAGATCATCCTCGAACACCTTCCAATGCTTCATATTGTCAGGTATAGAGGGCCTATATATTACCTCAACATCATACCTAAGCTTAGGTGACAATGGGACTTTGAAATGGCTCGCTAAGATAGCCATAGAATCGACCATAGTATTATCTTGTATTGGAATAAAGGAAATGTTGAAAGCTAAGAAGAAATTGTCAATTAGATCCCACAACTCATTTCTCTAAGTCTTAAGCCCAGGTTTCTTGGATTGATAAATATTTTTGACCTGATGAAAAATTAGTTAAGCATCTCCAAATATTTCTAGCTCTTCAATCCCCATGTCTTTTGCAACCCTTATACCCAAAACAAGAGCCTCATACTTTGCCACTTTGTTGGTAGCTTCAAATTCTAGTTTATAGGACAAAGGTATAGTCTCTTGACAAGGTGACAAAAAAACTACTCCAACACTAGCCCCTTCCTTAGAAGAGGCTCCTTCGAAGAACATCTTCCACACAGAGGAATTTGGAGGAGTTATTTCATGAAAATAAATGGGTTTGTTTCTAATTTCAAGAGGGGCTTCAGAAGCATCTGCGAGCTACAATATGCTAGATCCCAAATCAGTGCTCAAATAAAAAATAGGATGGTTGATGGGGTTTTCTTCATCACTGATGATGTACACGAGATGCGCTTCCCTATAAAGTATCCTTTGTTCACCCCTGAACACAAGAATGGTGGTGTATGAAAGTTCCATATGCAAGGTTCCCCCTAGTCTCTTTATCCAAGATCTAGATAGGAGCATTCCGAACTTAGGGGGAACATCAACCACTATGATATCCATGAATATTCTCTTCATCGACAGATGGAACAGGGACACGACCAGGCCTTTGATAACCCCAAGTCATTTCACCTTCCTGGAATCGAAAGAATACAGGTCATGGTAGGATTTTGTAACTTCCAACCCAAGCTCTTCCATGATAATATTAGGCATAATATTCTGGGATGCTCCTTAATCCATTAAGAAGTTATGAAAAACCTTATTATGGATGTTCAATGAAGTGTAGAATGGAGGGGAGGAATCATATCTATCTTCTACCAAAGGTCCTAACATGACAACTGAATTTTCATCTTGCAAATTGACTTATTTTGTGGGATGAATTGTGGGTTCAAGCATCAACAACTTAGAGAGTCTTCTTTTGAAATCTTCATGCTTTACCAGCTCTGAAAGGGGTACAAGGATCCTAATATTATGAACCTCATGTTCAAAATCAAAAGGGGATGTAGGTTTTAGGATGTCTTTCACTTCTAGGATAGGAGCTATGGCCACTTGAGAGGGGGTTTGAACTCTCTTACCCTCATTGCTATCTACTACATCTTCAACAGGTTTCTCTACTCTGGTAGGATAATCAGGGACACTAGGCTTTCCTTGTTTCTTCTTATACCTAAGGTTATACCTGTTTGGGTTGATGCTATCCTTTTCTCCCTTACTCATCTCATTCAATTGATTGTCTGTGAGAGATTCCTTGTATCCAGACTGATTTAATTGAGGAAAAGAGGAGATGTCCCCAAGATAGTGGATTTCAGCATCAAGGTCTTCATCCATTTCTTCTTCATCAGCAACAAGATTATTTTGGATAGGGGTATGGATTTTTTTATCATCTCTATCTCTACTCCTCTAGTCTCTTTGGATAATCTGAGGATTATTATTAGGTCTCCTATAGTTACCTCTACTATCAACATTTTTGAGGATTTCTGTAGTTTTATTTCCTTCTAATTCGATCTTTTCCATTCTAGCAGAAAGAGATTTTAGTAGCTTGTTCGTTCCATCTATTTGAGGGGGGGGGACATAGGAACTAGAAGTCGGGTTTTTAGACCTACCTTTTCCCTTGTCTCTATTAGATTTACCCCTAAGTTTGTCAGCTGCCAATGTATTGGATTCTACTTCAAGGGCTGCATATTCCATGTGAGCCAAAGAGGTAGCTCTTCTTTCTCTCAACAGTAGGAAAAAGTCAGGGTGGAAAGAATTAGCATAAGTCATTTTGGCAGAGGTTTCTGTAGGCTTAAATTCGGCTGGAATCCTTTTATACATTTTATTAAATCTCTTCGAGAAGTCTGAAATAGATTCCCCCTCCTCTCTCTTAAGTGCCCCAAATTTTGTAATATAATAAAGGAGATATTTTTTATTCCCCCAGTGTTATTGGATAAATCCGTAAGTGCGGACACAAACCGATCTCCCTAGATCCACCTGGATCTAGAACAAAGAAAGACAGAACATGACTCTTTCCTTAGATTTTAACCATTGAATTAAATAGGAGGCAAGAACAAAGAACATAACTTATTATCCCTTCCTATAGTCTTTGTTGTTCCCGCTTCTCTCCAGTGCTCTTGTGAAGTCAAGATCAAAACAACACAAACCAACCAAAGTGATAGAGATAGCATAAAATCAATATAAACCTATGTATGTGATCAAGGAATCATACAATAAAACACAACAAGCTTTATAGGAAATAATCATATTACTGTATCATATAAATGTGAAAGAGAGATTACAACCATGGCCTTGATGTCGTAAGGTCCCTTCCAACTATCCTTCATTCCCCACACACTTTCACTCCAAGAATTTTGAGAGCATAGATCTAATGATATTCACAATCTATCTTGACAAAGAAAATATCAAATCCACTCCAACCAAGCTAATAATTCCAAGCCAACCAAAGCTAACAAGCTCAAGAACCAACAAAGCTAACCCAAGCTAACTTTCTCCATGAGAACTCATCCCCTTTTATAAGTTGAAGAGGATAAGGTGAGGAGGTTAGGATGATCCCACTAAATCATGAAAGCGAGTAAGATCCAAACCATTCGGATGCCACCTCACCATAGAAGTTTCTCCTTCTAGAAGATTCAAGAAAACGCTCATTTTTCCCACGTGCAGGCATTCTCATACCCTAGCTATAGAGAAACCTGCGAACACCTCGCACTCTAGCTATAGTGAAACCTTCGAGAATGGGTCATTCTCGCACCCTGTCTATATAGCAACCTGCGAACTTCCTTTTTTATAAGGTTTTTACATAGGAAAATGCAACTTCTTTTCTCAGGAAACGTTCTTCTCCCTTCTCTCTTTAGGAACTCAGGCCACTGACCCCTCTGAAGGCAACAGATAGGTTTACATCATTAACGATCATAGGGATGATGAAAATAATGTGTCATAGAGAGCCCCCCAAAGTATGAAGTTAGAACAGAGTGATAGTTGAAATACTTTGTCGAGTGTGTGTAGGGAACAAGGAACAGTCGGTCAGAAACCTGCCAACAAACAAGGAAATACAATACAATAATATATCATCACTGAGGTATGCATTCCCATACTCATAATACAAATGACTCAAAGCATAAATGCCGACATGCGAAGATCCATGTCAAGTAAGACAATTCATGGCCACCAAACATACACTGTGGATCCATGCCAATATGACTCAAATCTGAACATAGCCACCAAAAATACATTGTGGATGTATGTGTTAAAGACTCAAATTTGAACATAGCCACTAGACATACAATGTGGATCTATGCAACAATACACTGAATATACTCCAACGCAACTTGGATCTGTCAGAAAATATCCAGGGTCTTCATCTTCGCCACTCTATAGTACAAATCTAACCATGTGAATACATGTGTCGAGGTCGAACATGGTAGAAACCACTTGATTACTAGTCATTAGTGTATACCATTAACAAGTGCAAGGGAAATCACCATTAATGTCAATGACTCCCAAGGTACACTAGTACAATCCAACGAATGTGAATCAATGAGCTGAGGTCGAACACTTGACGAAATCTCTCGATCAGGGGTCAATAATGAAAACCCACTATCAAAAGCGAGGAAACCTACCATTGAGGCATGCAAGTTCCAAGGTACCAATTAGTTTCTAAGTCTAATTCCTGGATAATGAGTTGAAGTCGACAGGAAAAGACTCATCACCGGAGGGCCTTAATGTATCCCACATCAATGACACGAAACAAGTAACAAGATTTGATGTAGATCAGAGTAATAAGTGATTTAGGACGGACTCAGGGATGGCCGACGCAATAGAAGGCTTTAAGACTGCAGAAATGGCCGACGCAATAGAAGGATTTTCAGGTTGAACATCTTTTTGAACATATTGATGACACGACAACTGTCTTGGAAATATTGACTCTACAACAAGGATCACAGACCAATTTGTAATCTTATAGGAGTATGATCAAGATACAAGTAGATTTTCCAACCTAGACACAAGGCGAGTGAAAGGGTGTCATGTTCAAAAGTGACTCTTCCACAGAATACAGGTTTAGATACATTTCTTTCCCAATTTCCCCCCCACCATTTCTGGCAAGTACCTCTTTATTTTTACGCAAGCTTGAGGAGGATAAAATGTGCTTGTAATGTAAGATCATCCTTCAGACGAGTCCCTCGAAGTATGTTTAACGAACCCTAGGAAGGAGTGGTTCGATCCCATGGCGGGTCTTTCGATGTTTATTTAATGAGTCCAAAGAAAGAAAACTCATGGTTTTTTCATGTTTAGAGAGTCTGAAAAACACTTGAAGAAAACTCAGGTCCCATATGGGCCTTTCAATGTTTGTTTTATGAGTCCAAAGAAATAAAACTCAAAGGTTTTTCATGATTATAGAGTCTGAAAAACACTCAAAAGAGAACTCTCTCAGTTCCTTTTTCGTAAAATAGTCTGATGAGACCGAAAAAGAGATAAACTATCGCTCAACATACGTTTTCTTCAAATACTTTAACGAGCGTGAAAATAACAAGGTCGCTCGACAATCTTTTCATGTTTAGAGAGTCTAAAAAGAGCTTAAAGGGAACTCCAGGGGGTTCCTTTTTCATATAAACTTTACGAGTCTGAAAAAATGATAAAAGTATACTCGGTTACATTCTCACTTATTTACGAGCACGAGAAAGAACAAAGACTAGGCTCGGTAACTTATTCTCATGTATTTACGAGCATGAGAAAGAACAAAGACTAAGCTCAGGATTGTTTTTATTTTTACGCAAGCTTTAAAACAAAACAAAACTATGCTTGGGATAGATTTTATTTTTACACAAGCTTAAAAACTAAACAAAACTATGCTTGGACTAGATTTTAATTTTTACACAAGCTTAAAAACTAAACAAAACTATGCCTGGACCTGGTTTCATTTTTACACAAGCTTGAACCATAGAAAACTATTCTTGTAACTTCCCAACGCATGGTTGGTACTTAGCCCCCAGCTTAAGAAACTAGCAGCTCTACTTCAACATGAAGTCCAGGGGCTGAGGCAAATTCCCCCCAAGCTTCATTTCATCTAACTGGAAAGGAGAATGAAATGAAGCTTCAAATACTAGATGAAGGACTTGATTCAAATAGAGAGGGGGAAAACTATTTCATTTTTTAACGAGCTTGACACAGAAACAAGAACTATGCTCGTAACCTCTGTTTCATTTTTTAACGAGGTTGCCATAGAGACGAAAAAAGTATCCTGAAGTGGTTTCATTTTTTAACGAGCTTGAAATCAAAAAACCATGCTCAAAGACCGTTGTTTCATTTTTTAACGAGGTTGCCTCAGAGACACAATAACTATCCTTGAAACCTCTGTTGCATTTTTTAATGAGGTTGCCTCAGAGACACAAAAACTATCCTCGAAACCTCTGTTTCATTTTTTAACGAGGTTTCCTCAAAGACGCAAAAACTATCCTCAGAAATTCTCTTCTTGATCATGAATTCCAGGAGGACAATGCTCTGGAATGACACCATGTCAAGGGACAAAACTCGGTGATGGCTTCGAAGAGGTATTCACTGGAAGGAAGAAACACACTCTGGAAGTACACCATGTCGAGGGTCCCAACAGGAGTAAAGAGATCAAGCTCTAGCAACCCTATCGAAGAGATTACCATGTCAACTATTGGATCTAAATCATCAGAAGTTGAATCCATGGGCGACAATGCCACATAATTGACCTATGGCGGGGGTGACACCGTCTGCATATAAGAACCATTCAGGGAGGCAATCCAAGCCAGGTCAATGAATGAAAGTTGATCAACAGTCACAACCCGTCCATCATGAGGGAAATATATCACACGAAAAAGAGTAGACACAATAGCTTTCATGGCATAGACATAATCTCGCCCAAGGAGTAAAGAAAAATCCAAGGGATCTTAGACTACCATGACATCAATAAAGACATTTTTCCCTCCCAAAGTTATAGGAAACTGAGGAAGGGTCCCTAAAGGTTGACTGGTTCTTCTGTTAAAAGATAACAGATTTTGTGTAACCGGCGCAAGCGGAGGATAACCCAAGGCTTGCCAAGCAATAGAGGAAAAAATACTAACATATGAACCTTCATCTATCAGCGTCTGAGGAACGTCCCGACCAAAAACCTACACTGTAATCTGGAAAGGAAAGTGACAGGGAAGACGAGGTCCAGTTAGCACACTCCAATCAAAACGGATGGCCTCATTACTTGGAGGGGGTCCTACGGGAGAAGGAGGAATACCCCTCAGCACGGGAGATTCTTTATCAACGAGAAAAACATGGGTAGTATCAGGTTTACTCTCAAGCGGGAGAGTAGGATTGACCGATGGAGAGATCAGATCGACCACTTGGGTTTCATTCTCCAAGGGGAGAATGGGGTTGACCGAGGATGGGATTGGATCAACCACTATGTCAACTGGTTCAACTAAGGATGTGACCAGATTGATGACATGATCAACCGGATTGACCGGTGAAGGGACTGGAGTGATCATTCCATCAACGACAGGTGGGTTGAGAGAAATATTGTGATAAGTAACTGGAAGTTGAGGCTGTGAAATAGTCATGTCTTCTAGTAATTTCGAGGCTTCATCCATATGAGGGAAAAGGTGAGTGAGATGACTCCCTTTGCATAACATACATGGGAACTTGGCTCTACTTTTCTTCTTCCCAACCGTATCATGAATGGTTGATGGGGGGTTGTCAGCATGTTGTTCAAAGGCTAACGATGTGGGTTGGCGAGGATGTGTAGACCATGCTTCTATAACCTTGGATAGACCAGGGCAATCCTTAAGAAGATGGCTACCCTTACAAATCCTGCAATGGTACTTGGGCTTACGAGTTGTTTGGGTGATCCTGGAATCATCAACACTCCCAGCACGATTAACAATAACTGGTTGTTTTCCAACATGTTTGACAGTGGTTGGAGTTTTGGATCCTTGCTTAATTTTCTTCTTCTTATTCTTCCTTTTCTTCTTCTTCTTATTCACTGGGTTACTAGTGTCAGAACTTTCACTCAACGAAGAAGATGAAATGGAAGGTGACATTGCAAGCGAAGAAGGCGAAGAAGACCTTACTGGTGAAGAAGGTGAAGGATCAACATGAGGTTGATTCTCTTGGGGGGAAATGCTTATAACTAAAGCACTAACTGTATTCGAGATTACCTGAGTCGAAAACAACCATACTAGTAATCCAATAGTGAGACCTGGAACGCTCAGAGTAGCGATGTGAGGAGGACCAATGTTTCCATAAGAAGGAAAAACAAAAGGTTCTCCTGGAGCAGGGTTTCCTTCATTGGTCATTTCCTGAACTGACGCCATTATAAAATCCAATCTAGAGTCCTCTAAGGAAAACAAACCGCACACGCTAAAAATCTAGGAAGCAAGCATGCAAACAAAACCTTCTCACAATGAACGCACTAGTTGGTGATGAAATCCAATGTCGTGGGAACAAAGTAAGAAGGGGCTGAGATAGAGCGGGTGGAAAAGTTACGTTGATGACCTGCTTAACGGACTTACACCTTGGTGCAATCTCCCACACATAATCATGGGTATACCCTCCAAGGAGCCCGAGTGAGTTTGGCCAACGTCGATTCCAGGTACCGTGAATACTTGCCCCTCCACAGTCACCTCGTGTAAAGAACCTAGAAAGATAGGCCACTAAGGTTACCACCAACAACAATAAATCCTGGGGGGATAGTCGACAGTCTGATCCACACGCAAGGGCAGGGTATTGAGCCTGAAATAAACTCAAAAGGATTCCACTCATCATTGTGGGTATACCTCCGAGTGATCCCCGTAATACGTGCAATCTCTACACTGATGTCAACAAAGCAGGGTGAGTAACTCTGTCAACATCAATGTGACCTAGTGCTTGACCCTTGTGTGAGAAGGGATTCCCAGGACAAAATGTAGTAACTGGATTTAACTCTCCCTATCAAAAGATACTATGTTTGTTTGCAGCTTTGGAAAGTTATCTTTCACACCTATTCCAAAGCCCTACAACTAATCTAATGTAGGTTTGCTACCAGAAAAGATAAAAATGTCTAATCAATTTTTATA
>ML781348.1:67291-81771 GCA_009831015.1 Picea engelmannii | reverse complement strand
TTCAAAGTGAATACAAAATAAATTATTTCAATAATAAATTTAATGGATAAATTAGAAGTGGGTTAACCCTAAAATAAGGAAAGTGGGGCTAAGTGACCTAGAAGATGTTTTTAAGGAAGCTACTTGGAGAGTATAAATAAGAGACAAGGCTCTCTCATTTTAATCACACTTGAGAATATTGAATATATATAGGTGTCTGAGGTAACCGAGGATACCTAAGCTGAAATTCTAAGGGAAGGTGAAGAAAAGAAGGCCGAAATGCAAGGAAGGATAAATTCTTTTGATGGTGTTTTCTAAGGTATGTTATTTACAGGTCATCTCACCATTTTCGCTATAACATTTTTTATATAATGATTCATATTGTGAAAATTATATGCCATTGAGAAAACATATCCAAGAATCTATGGTAATAAATTCATCTTTTGGGTCATTGTATTTTTGGAGTTACATTCCATGGAAAATAGGGTTTGTGGCTAGTCCTAAAACTAGTCAAAAACAGGTGTTTCGGGTAAAAATGTCATAAATTCTTCATAACAGATAAAAATTCAGTGAAACCAAATGTGTTGGTTAGGTTGCAGTCTGTTGTATGTTTTTTAATATTTTTCAATCAATTCAACAAAGATTCTATGTGGGGAACGCCCTACAAGCGCGCTCTCTAGAATAAGCCAAAATTCAACAAGTTATGCCATTTTTGCTATAAATCCTTTTTTGAGAGGTTCCAAGTAGTGACACCTGGAGGAATTTCATAAAACACACTGAATAACAATGTGTATCAGTTTCAGATATTTATATATTACAGGTACAAAGTTATGATTACTTTTAATTAGGGTTGTTGACTAATCCAAAACTAGGCATGTGAGACTAAAGAAAAGTTTGATGAAAATGCTAGTCTCTTGTTGTTGAAGTTAAGGAAGGTTTGTAGGAATGTGATCATATACACCATGTTTATTACAAAGATACAAATTATATTTGGATGATGAAATTGGTGAGGGATTTTGGTTGAGGTACATGTTGAGTACATGGTTGAGAAAAGTAGTTGATGAGTTGGCACATACATGAGGTGTATAGTTGATGATGTAGTACATATTGATGATTCATAGTTGATGAGTAGTTGACACATGATTGGTACATACTTGGTACATGGTTGGATGCACTTTTGTATGGTACAGGTTGATTACAGGTTATTTGGTACAGGTTGGCGCATGGTTGATGAACTTGTTTATGGTATAGGTTGATTATAGGTTGAGGTGCAGGTTGATGCATGGTTGATGCATGGTTTATATTTATTGGTACATGTTTACAATAGTATATATCACAGTGATAGGTTGAAATTGGTTCCATCATTCTACTTCTACTTCAGGGTGGCAGGATGAGGCAAGGACAGGTGGTTGTAGCCACCTTCCGATTATAGCCGGAGAACATAGGGGGTTGTAGCCTCCTTCTTGTTGTAGCCATAGAATTGGGGATTTGGAGATTCCCTCAGGTTGTAGCCTGAGAAACTAGGGGGTTGGAGCCTCCTTCCAGTTGCAGCTGGAAAAAAAAGGAATTTGGTGCTTCCAATGAATGTAATTCTTCAAGACATATAAGATAAAGTATTGTGTGGTTTTCTCCCGATTTGGGTTTCCACGTAAAGCACTTGTGTATTGTGTATGTGTATGTTTGTTCATTTCTTCATTGCTTATTTACTCTGCAGTTATTGGATTATAATGTTTCATCAATATAACACTTGGATTATATGGTTAAAAAGGATTAAATTGCTCTATTACTGATTCACCCCCCCTCTCAGTAATCCAACAATTGGTATCATAAAAGGTTCCTTCAGAAATCAGTTTAACCACTGAAAGTTAGATCATGGAGAGTACCAACTCATATAAAAATGGAATACCACAGTTTGATGGACATAAGTATGCTTTTTGGAGGATAAGGATGACGACATATATACAGGCACAGGGATTTCAATTTTGGCAATCAATTGTAGATGGATACACAACACCAATAGTTACACCAACAAATGACAAACAAGTAAAACTCTGTGAGAATAATTCCAAAGCCACAAATTCACTTTTGAATGGTCTCAGTGATACAGTATTCACCAAAGTTTCACACTGTAAATCCGCTAAAGAGATTTGGGACAAGCTTCAAAATATTTATGAAGGAGATACAAAAGTCAAAGAAGCAAATATTCAGACTTACAGAGGTCATCTAGAACAACTAAAAATGAAGGAAGATGAAGATATCGCAGCCTACTTCTTACGAGTCAATGAAACAATGAATGTGTTGGTTGTGGATCCTGATTATCTTCCTGATTTAGAGGTATTTTACTTTCAACCGTGTTTATGCCCCATGAAGTATTTACACCCCAGAAGTATGTACACTCTTCCACTTGGGGGAGTGCAGAGGGGGGTTACCCCCTCTGCGGGGTCCGAGGGGGCTATCCCCCCGGCTGGGGGGTCTGGGGGCAAGCAGGACCCCAGTGGGGGTTCAGGGGCAAAGCCCCGGAAGGAAAAATTGCTTTTAAAAATTTATTGTAATTTCATTGTAAATATGGACTGTTCATTATAAGGTCGCAGATCTAACGATAAAGATTATGTTAGGGTTTTTTTCCCTAGAAGGAAACCCTCTTTTATGAGGAAAATGTATTGCGGCTATGTATGTTGGCGAGTATTGTATTCTGAGAGAGGAGACTGTGAGAGAAAGAAGAGGAAGTTACAGTGGGTTTTGTTGTAGGTTGTATCCCTTCATTTGCTGGATAATAATAAAGAAGGACCTGGCAATTTCTCTAGTGGATGTATCCCACACTGGGTGAACCACGTAAATCTGTGTCTCTCTTGTATTGTGTGTCTTCTGTGTTTTGTTTCTGCATTTGTTTTATTTTATTGCTCCGCGGTCCTGTTTTTCTAACAGAATGCAATCATAGGATTGGGAGAAGAAATTGAAGAATTTGTAATTGTTCAAAAGATACTAAGATCTCTTCCTATGACATTCAACCCTAAGATATCAACACTAGAAGAAAGATCGGATCTGGAATCAATAAGCATGGATGAACTACATGGAACCTTCATAGCATATGAAATGAGAACTGAGCAGGAAAATCCAGATGTAAAAGAAGCAGCCTTCAAGGCATCCAAAAGATCAAAGAAAAAAAAAAAGGAACAAGAAGAATATAGCAGCAACAATGATGCCTCGAAAGATGATGAAGAAGTGGCCAACTTCGTCAAAATAATGAACAAGGGAACCAACGGTAGGTATAGAGGTAAGCTCCATTTAATTTGTTTTAATTGTGATGGTATTGGTCATTTTTCTAACAAATGTCCTCATAAGAAAAAGATAAATGATGAAGGTTACTCAAAAGGAAAACACACATATAAAGGAAAAAGAACTACAAAGAAAGTTTTCAATAAAAGCTTATACACCAAAGAAGACATCTCATCATCAGATGAAGATGAAATCAATGACAATGAGATAGGAAGAGTTCTATTCATGTCAGTAAAAGAATCTGACAAAGAAGACTCCAAAGGAGAATATGAAGAAGCGAAAGAAGAATGTGAAGAAGTCGAAGAAGAAATTGAAGAGACAAAATTTGACTATCGAGAAGAATTAATGTGTGCCATAAAAGTTATCAGAAGAGAAAAGAAGAAAAACAAGAAATTGCAAGAAGAACTAGACAAGAAAAAGGACACTCGAGAACTAGAACAAATGATCACAAAATTGAAGGTTCAAATAGAAGAAGATAAAATAATTGAAGAAGCACTCAAAGAACAACTAGAAGAAAAGAACAAGATCATTGGAAACTTGGAAGCAGAGTTTGTCACACTAAGAAAGGATATTCAAAAGAAAACTATGCAGAATAGCTCAAAAGTTTTGAATAACATTATCAACAGTCAAAAATCTCATCTTGACAAGTTCAGACTTGGATACAATCAAACAGAAAAGGGATCAAGATCCAAAACAACAGAGGAAGAAACAAATCAAAAGAGCTATGCAGAAACAATCAAAGAGGATAGGAAGATATACAAGGAAGATTACAAGGACACTCCTCCACCAAGAAGATTCAAATTTCAGAATCAACAACAGACATATAGGCCTCAAGAATAAGAAGGATTCATAAGAGCACCTCCTTTCAAAATATCTTCAACTCTTAGGTATCAAACTATATTTTTTGGTTTATGTTATGCATGTAATAATTTTGGACATCAAGTTGTGAACTGCAGAGCTAACAACAGGAACAATAACAAATTTGAGAGTTATACACAAAGGGATTATTCAAGGAGACCTAGTGACACACAAAGAAGAAGTTACAACACATTTGAATCTTTGAGCACTGAAGTGGAATGTTAAAAATGTAACAATTTTGGACACATGGACAAGGATTGTAGAATGACAGTCCCTCCTAAAGAACCTCAACAAAATAACAACAGTCAGAGAAAATAACCTCAGAAAATGACATGGATAAGAAAGAAAGATCAGTATAATAATGAAGAATGCACAGTCACTCTACAAGCTAAGCAGAAGAAACACGGTTGGTATGTTGACAATGGATGTTCAAAACGCATGACAGGTGATAAAGACAATTTTCTTACATTATGAAAAGAAAAAAATGGATCAGTCTCCTTAGGAAATGATAATTCATCCAAAATCATTGGAGAAGGCACAGTCTAAATTGGGAACAAGAATGGAAAGCCACAAAATGTTCTATTGGTAGAAGATATGAAACATAATCTTATAAGTGTGAGTCAAATGTGTGACCAACTTCATAAACTTACTTTTGATTCAGAAAAGTGTGAGATAAGAAAAGAAGGTTCAGGGAAATTGGTCGGTACAACTGCAAGAACTTCAAACGACATATATGTGTTAAGTGAAATTGGAAATGAAAAGCATTGTCTAGGAAAGGAAGATTAAAGTTGGCTATGGCATAGAAGAATGGGTCACATACATTTTGATAACCTTTTCAAAGTCAACAAAAGATAAGAAGTCATAGAAATGCCCTAGATCACGAAACCAACCAACACTTTATGCAAGCATTGTCAACAAGGAAAGAAAACAAAGACTAGGCTCAAATCAAAGGAATATTCAACAACAAGACCACTAGAAATTGTGCAGACTGATCTAGTTGGACCAACTACAACAAAGGCCTTAAAAGGTGAAAAATACCTTGTGTTATTAGTTGATTATTATACAAGAATGACTACAGTTTTCTTTCTCAAGAACAAGTCAAAAGATTTTGAAAACTTCAATATCTACAAGGAAATGGTTGAAAATGAGATGGATTCAAGAATCAAATGTTTGAGATCTAATAATGGAGGCAATTTCACTTAAAATGAATTTATGGACTTCTGTAGCAGTCATGGAATAAAAAGGCAATTCTTCATTGCTAGGACACCTCAATAGAATGGAGTTATTGAAAGAAAGAACATGACAGTACAGGAAATGGATCGAACAATGCTAATGGATTCCAAATTGACAGATATATTTTGGACACAGGAAGTGCATACAAAATTTCACATTCAAAATAGAGTAATTCTTGGAAACAACACTAATAAAAATCCATACAAGCTATGGAAAGGAAGACCAACAAATGTGAAGCATTTCAGAGTTTTTGGAAGCAAATGCTACATCAAAAGAGAAGATGGAAGAATGGGAAAGTTTGACTCTCGTGTGGATAAAGGAATACTTGTTGGTTACTCAAGTACAAGGAAAGCATACAAGTGTTACAATATAAGATTGAACAAAGTTGTGGAAAGAATCAACGTAACAATTGATGAAACAAGCAGACCAAAATCAAAGGAAGAAGAAAACAAATCAATGGAACAACTTTTCAAAGAAGAAGATGAAAAAGAAGTAGAAGAGGAAGATGAAGATGAAGATAATCTAACAGAAACAGAAGAGCAAGTTCATAAAGTATCTCCAAAGACACCTAGATAACGAGTACAGAAGAATCATCCTTCAGATCAGATTATTGGAAACAAAGATGCAGGAGTTGAGACTAGAAGAAAAATCCGTTCACCGAAACAAACACACCTAGCACTCTTATCTACAATTGAACCAAACTGTTTTGAAGAATCCAACAAGGATGAGTTTTGGAATAAGGCCATGGATGAAGAATTGGATAGAGAAAAATGACACTTGGGAATTGGTTCCAAGACCAAAGAATAAGAATGTGATCGACACAAAATGGGTTTTCAGGAATATATTGAATGAAGATGGACAGGTTACAAGGAACAAAGTTAGATTGGTATGTAAAGGATATGCACAAATTGAAGGAATCAACTTTGAAGAGACATTTTCCCTAGTTGCCATAATGGAGGAAATTTGTTTACTTTTAGCTTATGCATGCTCTAAAAATGTTAAAGTATATCAAATTGACGTAAAATTAGCTTTTCTGAATGGGGAACTTGAAGAAGAAGTCTATATTAGACAAGCAGAAGGATTTCAATTGTCAGAGAACACAAAATATGTATGTAAATTAAATAAGGCCTTGTATGGTCTAAAAAAGGCTCCTAGAGCATGGTACTCCAGACTGGATAAGTATTTGCACCAGGCAGGGTTCAAAAAAGGAAGTGCAAACAACAACCTCTACATCAAGGTAAATCAAGGTAATATTTTATTAATTGAAGTTTATGTTGATGATATTATTTTTGGTAGTGATGATGACAGGTTAAGCCATAAATTTGCAAAAGACATGTAGAATGAATTTGAAATGTTGTTACTTGGAGAACTATCCTTCTTTCTGGAACCTCAGATACGTCAAAGAAACCAAGGAATTTTTATTTCTCAAACCAAGTATATCAGAGAAATGATAAAGAGGTTTGGAATGGAATATTGCAAACCAGTTATCACTCCCATGCAAACCAGATGTAAGTTGAGAAAATATGATGATTTGAAGTCTACAGATCATAGGCAATACATGCCAATGATTGGCAGCCTACTATATGTGACAACATCTAGACCATACGTAATGCAAGCAGTTGGATAGGTGGCATGATTTCAAGCAGCACCAAAGGAATCACATGTATTAGTAGTAAAGAGGATTTTCAAATATCTCAAAGGAACAAAAGAGTTTGGATTCTGGTATCCAAAAGGAAAATATCTATCACTTATTGCCTACATAGATGTAGATTGGGCAGGTTGTATTGATGTTCGACGAAGCACTAGTGGAGCAACGCTCTAATTAGGTGAGTTTTTCATATCATGGCTAAGAAAGAAACAATCATCAGTATCTCTATCTACAACCGAGGCAGAGTATATTGTAGCAACAATATGTTGTACACAAGTTCTTGGATGAAACAAACTTTGACAGATATGCAGGTTGATTATGATGAGCCCATTCCAATATATTGTGATAACACAAGTTCCATCAGTATCTCAAAAAACCCGGTGATGCACTCCAAGATGAAGCACATTCCAATCAAGTATCACTTTCTACGGGAACAGGTTGCATAAAAGAACATCAGAGTTGAGTATGTGGGCACAAAATAACAAGTGCCATACACCTTTGCAAAACCGCTTCCACGGGAAGCCTTTGAATATCTTCGCCAAAGACTTGGAGTTATTTCTACTCCAAAATGAATGCTTTTTGAATTCTTATCTCATATGCCTTATATGTACACGAGGAAGCACCATAAGAGGACAATTCAGTCAGGGGGAGAAGCCCTAGATAGACATATACATTTTCCATTGATGACAAAGGGGGAGAGATTTATCAGATGCAAAGGACAGTGGCATGGTTCCAGGGGGAGAAGATTTATCAGATGCAGAGGACAGAGGAAAAATTATCATATACAAAGGACAAAGGCATGGTTCCAGGGGGAGCATGAGTGATATGATTTCAGTATTGCATCAGAGTGTTTCCATCAATGCCAATGGGGGAGATTGTTGATTAAGTTTGGTTTTCATTGATGTCAAACCTTGAAGAAAGCCTCACAGCAAAAAGGTTTGGGTAATGAACCCAAGATTGTTTGATGTAAAGATGACTCATTATTGTCTTGTCATGGTTGATAAGAAGTAAAGATGGATGAACTCCAATGTGGTCCCCTTATGGTGAAATCCCTCACGGGAAGACGCTTTGAGGAGTAAGAGAACCCATGCTTAATTGTGGAATAATGAGATCCTATATGGATAGTGATTTTCATTCCATTTCTGGTGGTATGTGGAATTTCACATAACTCCTCACAGTTAGAGAGTTATGGCCATGAGAAGTTGGAGACCCCAGGTTTGGGTAATGCACCCAAGTTTGTTTGATGGATAATGGTATGAGTTATGATATATTTTCAGATAATACTATTCTATATGGATAGTACATGTCATTTCATTTCTGATGGTATGTGGAACCTCACATAACTCCTCACGGTTTGAGTGTTATGGCCTTACGAAGTTGGAGGACCCTCATATGTCATCTAGAAGCCCCAAAAGAAAGTAGTCAAAGTGGTTTAAGAGATTTTAAAAGGTAAATAATAAAGTGAAGTAATGAGTGTATTATAATTCAAAGTGAATGCAAAATAAATTATTTCAATAATAAATTAAATGGAGAAATTAGAAGTGGGTTAACCCTAAAATAAGGAAAGTGGGGCCAAGTGACCTAGAATATGTTTTTAAGGAAGCTACTTGGAGAGTATAAATAAGAGGCAAGGCTCTCTCATTTTAATCACACTTGAGAATATTGAATATATATAAGTGTCTGAGGTAACCAAGGATATCTAAGCCGAAATTATGAGGGAAGGTGAAGAAAACAAGGCCGAAATGCAAGGAAGAATAAATTCTTTTGATTGTTCTTTCTAAGGTATGTTATTTATAGGTCATTTCACCATTTTCTCTATAAAAAAAAATTCTATAATGATTCAGACCATGAAATTTTTATGCCATTGAGAAAACATATCCAAGCATCTATGGTAAAAAAATCATGTTTTGGGTCATTGTATTTTTGGAGTTACACTCCATGGAAAATAGGGTTTGTGGCTAGTCCTAAAACTAGTCAAAACCAAGTGTTTTGGGTAAAAACGTCATAACCTCTTCATAAAAGATCCAAAATTAGTGAAATCAAATGTGTTGGTTAGGGTACATAATTTAGTATGCTATGTAACAGTTTTAGATCAATGCAACAAATATTCTGTTTGGGGAACGCTCTACAAGTTCACTCTCTAGAATAAGCCAGAATTCAACAAGGTATGCCATTTTTGCTATAAATCCTTTTTTTGGAGGTTCCAAGTAGTGACACCTGGAGGAATTGCATAAAACACAATGAAGAAAACTGTATATCAGTTTCATATCTTTATACATTACAGGTACACAGTTATGATTACTTCAAGTTAGGGTAGTTGACTAATCCAAAACTAGGCATGTGAGCTAAAGAAAAGTTGGATGAAAATGCTAGTCTCTTGTTGTTGAAATTAAGGAAGGTTTGCAGGAATGTGATCATATACACTAGGTATATTATAGAGATACAAATGATATTTGGATGATGAAATTTATGAGGGCTTTTGGTTGAGGTACATGTTGAGTACATGGTTGAGACAAGTAGTTGATGAGTTAGCACATACATGAGGTGTATAGTTGATGATGTTGGTACATATTGATGAGTCATAGTTGATGAGTAATTGACACATTATTGGTACATACTTGGTACATTGTTGGATGCACTTGTTTATGGTACAGGTTGATTACAATTTATTTGGTATAGGTTGGTGCACAGTTGATGCACTTGTTTATGGTACATGTTGATTACAGGTTGAGGTGTAGGTTGATGCATGGTCCAAAATTATTCGTATAGGTTTACAATGGTATATCTCATAGTGAAAGGTTGAAAGTGGTTCCATCATTCTACTTCTACTTCAGGGTGGCAGGACGGGGCAAGGACAGGTGGTTGTAGCCACCTTCCAGTTGTAGCCGAAGAACATGGGGTTGTAGCCGCCTTCTGGTTGTAGCCAGAGAATTGGGGAGTTGGAGTTTCCCTTAGGTTGTAGCCTGAGAAACTATGGGGTTGGATCCTCCTTTTAGTTGTAGTTGGAAAACAAAGGAATTTGATGCTTCTAATGAATGTAATTCTTCAAGACATATAAGAAAAATAATTATGTGGTTTTCTCCTGATTTGGGTATCCACGTAAAACACTGGTGTACTGTGTATGTGTATGTTTGTTCATTTGGTCATTGCTTATTTACTATGAAGTTATTGGATGATAATGATTCATTGATATAACACTTGGATTATATGGTTAAAAAGTATTAAATTTATCTATTACTGATTCACCCCCCTTCTCAGTAATCTAGTAGAAGGAGGATGGGTAAAACTATTACAAGATGGACCCTAAAGGAAGGAACCTAGAAATTATAAATAAGAGATCAAGAGTTTCTCATTACCACCTATTGATCACATTGAATATCTATATTGTGAAAGCTTATTGTAGGTACTCATTGAAATATCTGAGGTAGCACAAATCTGAGCCAGTGAAGGAAGAGCGATGGGAAAGTTTCATGACTGCAGAGGAGAGTGCGAAAATATGAGAAAAACCTAGTTAGTTTCATCCCTGTGGGCCAGACAATAAGTTTCCTATGAG
Organism: Picea engelmannii; assembly: GCA_009831015.1. Lineage (NCBI taxonomy): Eukaryota > Viridiplantae > Streptophyta > Pinopsida > Pinales > Pinaceae > Picea > Picea engelmannii. Next base: position 71,224 of record ML781348.1, on the reverse strand, counting down.
GCATCCATACGAGTTTCCTATAGCCTATCACGCAAGCACCCATGAGATAGCCAACTTCATCACATGAGGAGCTATCATATCTAGAGTATGAGAGGTGTTTCAAGTTGCAAAAGATGAAGAGAGGCTACAAGAAAGTGTGACAATGTTTAGGTAAAACAAAGTTCTCTAAAAAATTAAAAAGTATGTTATATGATTGTTTGAAGTTGTTTTTGGTGATTGTTTGAGGTATGGTAATGGGATATTGAGCATTTTCCCTTGAAGGACCATTGGTTGTATGGTCCATGCTGTATGAGGCAGATATTCAGAGCCACATTGCTGGTGAAATTGTTGTTTGTAGTTGGCACACATTATTCAGTATCTTGTTGAGGTGTATCTTGTATCATTTGGCACATGTTTGAGGCTTCTTGGTTGAGGAGTGTTTCTAAAATATATTGGTATAGGTTGAGGCTACGTAAAAGTGATGGTTTGATGCATGGTTGATGTGAGGGTTCACTATACTTGGTTTATGGAGGTTTGTATATGTATGGCACATGATTAGAGAGACATAGTTGTACATATTGTGATAGGTCATTGATACAAATTGTGACAGGTTGTTGGTACCGATTTATGTGTTAGGTTTTACAATGACAAGTTTCATAGGGACAAATTGATAGTGTCAGAGAGACAGTGGAAATATCAGTGATTGTGGCACTTATATTTTAGGGTGGCGGGACAAGGCAAGGAAAGGGGGTTGTAGCCTCCTTTTGGTTGGTGCTGGAAAAGTAAGGGAGTTGTAGCTTCCTTCTGGTTGGAGCATGAGAATTTAGGGGGTTGTAGCCTGCTTCTAGTTGAAGCTAGAAAACAAGAAAGTTGGTGCTTCCTATGAATGTATTTGTTTTGACATATAAGAAAAACATTCTGTGGTTTTCTCCCACAGTGGGTTTCATTGTAAATTTATGGTGTATTGTGTATTTGTGTGGTTTCTCATTGTTTACTGTTTATTTATACTGCTCATGATGTTTTGAATTCTATTGATGAACTGCTCTTAAAGTTAAACAACACATATTGTGGTTAAAAGTAATAAAATCACCCATACTGATTCATCCCCCCCTCTTAATATTCCAACATAAACTTAATACTTGATAATAGTTGTTTTGAAAAAGTTTACACGTAGTATTGTATCATGAAGGACTATGATTCAATATCTTGGATAGGTGGAGAAGGACTTCCATCTAGAGATCAGGTCAAGGATAAGAGAGAACAAAGGTAGCATAGGTGGGTTTCATTCAGAGGAAGCCATAGGAAATTTGTGTGTCATACAAAGTTTTCCATACATGTACGCATGTCTCAATGGATATAGTTGCATAGATACATAGGTTTAATGAAGCAAAGTCATGTACACCTATAAAAACATGCAGTTTTGGGTCATACAACAAATCATACTTTGTCAGGTTTGTCTGCAATTGTATTTCTCTCAATGGGTCATTATCCCTATTACGAGAGTCCTAATTTTAGCATAATAAAATAATTCTCGACACTGGTTTTCCCTCTAGGGTTTTTCCAGAGGTTTATACCAAAAACTATTGGTGTTCATGTGTGCTTGATTTGATTTCCTTGTTTATTCTTCCATTACATGTTCAGTTGATTACTTAGTTGCGATTTTAGTAGATAAATTTATTTTATTTTGAGCTAATTGTTGAGTGTTGGGTTGAAGTGGTCAAATCAACATGGTATCAAAGCATACCAAGGGTTGAATATAGGAAAATGAACACTAGTGGTCCAATCATACGAGTAGATGAAAAATATGGCTAAGTGTCGAGGACCATAGAGACTAGGGTAAGGATTTGAGTTCTACCAAATACTACAAGAGATAGGACTTGAGGGTGATAGAGCGAGGCAAGGAATATCACTAAACTTGAGGATACAATCAATGGTAGTGGTCTGGTCTCAAGATTTTAATCAAGAGAATGTTTTTTAGGGTCCATGTAACACTTTGTTTTCTCCCAAGATTATAATCACACACAAACTTCATATGTTAACAATATGAGGCATGTAAATGTGTTTTGATTTAATATAAACAACAAAGTGATAACTAAGAGGGAACAAACTTGATAAGTACTAGCCATGATACACCAGAGGAAATTGATGAGGTAGAGGGACTAATGGGATGATTGAGTGAAATGTAGATGAGATGCATCAATGAAGAAAATAGTAAGCTTACACACCAAGATAATATATGCTTACAAACATAATGAATTCACCTACCATCACACTAGACGGATGGAGAAGACCATGTGATCATTAAAGAGAAGGTCATATAGGTGGTCAAGTAGTAATGGTTGCGACAGTTGGACCATAAAGAGAGAGAATGGAAAATTGAATAACTAACAGGGGAATATACCACAAACCTCCCCTTCAGATTATGAAGGGTGGACTACAAGTTACATCTGCAGGACACTACAAATATATCGAGGGGATGGAGAAGAAGACTAGGGAAGGAAAAATGCAATGTGCACAGGAGGGGAGAGTATGGAAAAATAAAGACACATAGAGGAGAGTAATGAGATAGGAAGAGAGACACTACAAACTAATATGGCATGCAGGGAAAAAAGAATTCAACAAAATAATGAATAGGAAAAAAGGATCAAAGACAAGAAACAGAGTGCAAATGCATGGATGTGTTGATTGAGAAAGAAAAAAACAGCTTTATGGAAGAAAATAAGAAGCTTTTCTGAGTTGTTGATGATCACCCTGAACAAAGTTGACCCAGATTCTTGAACCGGAGAAATAGTGGGCTGTAGCTTGGTGCTTACTGGACAAAATATGACATTGGTAAGGGGAGGCCTAAGGTACTGTTGAGAAGGGAATCCCTTGTGAAAATGAAATCTAGTTGAGAAAACACTTTATAACCCTATAGAGACCCAAATCTCAGTGGGATGTGGAAAATTCTGTTGTGTCGGAGGAAGAAGGACAATAACCTTCTTGGATCATTGCAGACTCACAACCCTATCGAATCAATTTCCTTGGTGGTATCATGACTTGGCATGAGGGTGGTGTGTTGTAGGAAGTGACTCTAGAACAAGGCCTAAGGTTGGGATGAAAGGCTTCCTCTCTCAATTAGTTGGATTGGATTATTTCCTTATCATATAAGTGTTCATATGTACTGAAACTGATTGTGAATGATTTATGTGAATGCTCATGAATGGAACAATTGTACGATAGCACATATGAATGCCTAAATATAAGAGACCATTTATGTACTTAACTTATGATTTTGAATGATGTAAGATGAGATATGTTTTTGTTATCACTGAAATTTCGTCCGCACATGGTTACAAGAACTCAGCATCGTCAAACAATGATGAAGTCATCCATGGACCTGAATTAATACCAAGGCATTCATAAAAGGGTCAAAAAACTATACAAAGTAGTGAAAAATTGAAGGGCACTATGAAGACACTGGGCACGCGCGCACATGCGTGGAACAAGAAAACAGAAATCACGCACATGTGCACGATGCACGATTGTTATCGCAAAAAGCCATGCACCTGCTAAACGGTCCATTTATGAGAGTGGTCGGCCTCCCACCCACTTATGGTTCAGCTCCCAAGCCGATTTGACCCTCAAATCTAGACTGGATTCGACTGGATGGTTGGTCAAAGACATAGAAATGCCCTAATTAGCCTCTTTTCACACTACAAAGCAGTTAAACAATAGCTCAAAGGAAAGCTATAAAAAGGCCATGGATGTACCTCATTTTTCAAGGAATTCAAAGTAATGTTATGCTGCCTCTATTCTCTTGAGGACTCCGTCCTTGTCAAGAGCATATTTGCACCATTGCATTGGACAATCCATCTCACCCATTGAGTGGATTTGTAAAGAGTTCTTTCATCATTTTCCATTTTTTCTTTGTTGTAAGAAGAGCTAGCTAGTGGGGGTCCAAGAGCCCTCCCT
>ML781348.1:0-54618 GCA_009831015.1 Picea engelmannii | reverse complement strand
GGAAAAATCATATTGGAGCCTGAAGCCATCACTGACACAAGAATTCACCAACTGAGGAATAGATCCATTTCAGAGTATCTCATTAAATGGAGGAAACTACCGGCTGAAGATTCCACTTGGGAAGATGAGTATTTTATACAGAAACATCCAGAGTTACTCAAGCGTTGCGGACAACACTTGCATCAAGGGGAGGGGCATGTTAAGCCCTAATATTGGCTCATTACCACTTAATTGGGACATATTAGATTAGTAATGTTATTTTATTTATGTCGGCTTTAGGCCATTAGTTGTAATTTAGATTAGTAATGTTATTTTATATATGTCGGCTTTAGGAAATTAAACCTCCTAGTCTCCTATATATACCAAGGAGACATTTTCATTTTGAATCATCTTGGACTTAAACATTTAAGTGGGGTAAAAGGAGGTTGCCCCCTCGAAGAGGCTTATTATCTGAAATTATCTCTTTTTCAAGGCGTTGAGTACTTTTCCTGAGGTTTTTCTATGCTATATTGATGTTTGGTTCTTAACAAAAACCAATTGGAATCATATGTTATTTTTTGTGCTATGGGCTTACCCTATGTCTGTGAAAACAACTACTGGTTTCACACCATTTCATCTAGTCCATGGGGTTGAGGCCACTCTTCCCATCGAGTGCGAAATTCCCACCTTACGCACCGCAATTGAGCTATTACCCGACACTGCTCCAATGGAGCAGCGCTTGCTAAACTTGGAGTCTCTGGATGAATATTGTTGATCTTCCTTACAGAACAACGAGGCACCTAAAAAAGGATCCAAGGCTACCTTTGATCGCCATGTCAACCTTCACTCATTTTGCGAAGGCAACCTCATCCTCACTTACGATATTTCTCATGATACCTTTGGCCATGGAAAATTCGAGTCACTCTGGCATGGCCCATACATTATCCAACATTTCCTCACCAAGGCACATACACCCTGGCCTCCCCTAAAGGCCTCTCTCTCAAAGAACTTGTCAACGGGTTGTATCTCAAGAAATTTTACGCTTAAACGTAGTCATTCTACTTTAGGTTATTTCTTTTATAGCGTTTTTAATATTTTTTCCTCCCTCACATCTAAACTATCCTTTGTGCTATTGACAGATGCTTCCTCCACCAGCCTACCACATCGGTTATGCTAACAGCGCCAGCCGTTGGACACAAAATCTCACTTCGACTGCTTGGGCTCTCTACACCCCCTCACATGAAATGCTCCATTCGAGCAGCATATGTTTGGGTTCAGCAACCAACAACCAAGTCGAATACGCCACCGTCATTGGCCTCCTAGCCGATGCCCAACATCATCGTATTCGTCACCTTAGCATCTTCCTCGACTCTCAACTAGTCGTACTCCAGCTCAACAATGTGTACTGCATCCATGATCCTTACCTCTTTCGCAAATACCTGCAGGTTAGACTTTTATCTCGACATTTTGATTCCATTACATTTACACATATTCCAAGACAATTGAATCAAATTACGGATAACCCAGCTAATATTGTGTTAGACTGGCATATATCACATCAAGCTACCTCTACACACACATAAACATATAACACAAACTGTCATCACATATATAGGTTAGACATCATCAATACATTAACAAAACACATGTAAACACCACATAGATCTAAAAAATGTATACTCATGTATATATCAAAAGGTCCACAGTGCCATCCAACTATTTACATACAAAAAATACAACTATCCGCAGGCCAATGAAGCACCTCGGTAAAAAATGGGCTCACTAGCCTATATACAAAAAATATATATACATCAATGCATAAGAGAACCACTCACGGTGCCTCCAGAGCACCACTGCCTACTCCTCCCTCAGGCGGTGGCGGCCCACCACTACCTGCCCCAGGCGGTGGTGGTCCACCCCCTACCGACCCCTCCTGCCCCGGCGACAGTCGTCCGATTGTCATTGTAGCAGTCACTGCTGCTCGTCATACCATGGCCCACCATGGCAGCAACACCCCCACACACTGCTCCAGGAAAGCCTCATCCTGGATGCAAGACCATATGCCCTCAGGTACATCCTATAACACCGCCTCCAGACCACGACATATGTCCTCAAAATCCACTCCGGTAGCTGTCGGAGGAGCGTGTGATGGCCCAGCACCAGGGTCATCAAACTGACGTCTCCTCGCTTCCCTCTCCAGCTCAGCAGGTCGCACTGCGGCGTCCTCACGTCGACATCTCTCTCCCCGCGACAGTCTCTCCGGCTCCTGACAAGCTGGTGCTCTCTGCAACTCCACCTCATGCCCGTGAGGTGCCACATATACACATGCAACCAAACAAAAGATAGTATCAAAATATATATCATATACATAAGGCATGCTATCTCAAAAAACAAAAACATACATATCAACATCATCACTCAACATACCTCGTCGATCAAACACCTCCCCTGGAGGTAGCACCATGTCCGGATCATCCCGGAAGTCAACCCTAGCATAGGGGTACCGTAGTATCACCTGTGGCATCTGCCGCCATACCTGTGCCACCTCTACAGTGAATAAGTGGCCACCCTCGCCACCACCATGGCGAAGCAACACGGTCGACCACCGCCTCAGCCGTAGCTCTCGCACCCCCGGCGCACCCAATAGAATCCTAGGGCACAACATCGACACCCTCTCCAGAAACTAGGCCACCAGGATGGACCCGAAGGAAAACTCCCCTGTATCCATGGATCGACAGTGGTCCAACTTCCCCACCATCCTCGAGTGAAGTGTAAGCCCTCAGGAAAAATGCTCTTCGTCCAACACTCTCTCCATTACCATCAGCTGGCCACCTCTGATCCGCTGTGTCACCAATGAACCATACACTCTCACAATCATCACTGCTATGTAGCGATGTTCTAGGGCATCCATTTCCCCGATGCTCACCACTGAGTCGGACATATAGCTCATCCCCTAACAATATCTCCGGCCCACCGTCGCGAGTGGTGTATCCCTAAGAAGCACTGGCTTTGTCGGTAAGGGAGTTCCCCGAAATGGGAGCCCATTCAGAAAATACACGTCCTCCACCGCAGTGAAGGGAATCTGCTCTCCCTGCACTATGAAGCAGTGCAGGTCCAAACTCCACATCTGGATAAGAAACTGCAGGAGATAGTCCTACACCCATATCAAGGGGCACTCAAAGAACTTCAGTAGCCCACAGGTTGCCAAAGTCGCACGAACGCATGGCTCCTCAATAGCCACGACGTCTCGCATCTAGGACCAATCCCTCTCTCACCAACCAATCGGCATCATACACACAGCTCACCTGCACAACACAAAACCATCATAATTCATCCACATGGACAATCAAAAACATAAAAAAGACACGTTTTATACCCGTCAACCTTGCCTCCACGGCATGGCTTTTTCGCTCACAGGTGCACACACATGCGCACCTGTACACCCCATAGGCGTGCACATATGCACACCTGTTCACTACATAGGCATGCATGAGTGTGCACCTGTTCACTACACAGGTGCACTCTCAAACACGCTCGTTCACTCTACAGGCGCGCACATGTGCGCGCCTATTCAGCCAACAGGCGCGCATGCGCGCCCTTAATTCCCTTAGCTGCACTCCTATGCGCATCTATCTAGTGGACAGGTGCGCACATGTGCTCGCCTATTACCGGATCACCCACACATGTGGGGCCCATACCCCCTAAACACCTCTATATGGCCCTTCGTACATCCCCTGCCCAAAAAATGAAATCCTAATTCTATGTAGGATGCTTAGACCACTAACCTAATGCTCGTGGGTCCTCAATCGGATGCCTCATCCTCCCCGAATCTCACAATCTCCTTTGAATGCTTCTCGTCCAATCACTATAGCAGCAAGTACAAATGAGGTGGCAATGTGGGCCCTACAGCTATATATAGGCCTTTTTGCCAAACTTCCACTCACCATTCCGGGAGCCCACGGTGTCCATTTCTCGATCCGTCTTCAGCCACAGGATCAACATCCCGTCATCTACATCACAATGGTCCCTGGGGCGCTTTTCATCCTGAGCCCCCGGGGTGCCATTTTGCATACCTTGATCAGGTACGCATGCGCATATTCACACTTATCAAATACATGCTCATATCTTCGATTCTCTTCAGATATTGTTCACATCGGGTATTTGGTTTTCATGTGTGTAGGTAGTTGATCATCATACATCAACACAACCCCTTCAGGTATATACTAAACACTGGCATGTAGTCTTTCCCTCTATATCACACTTACATTTCCAGTCACACCCTCTGACATTTGCCTCTAGGATCCCCATTCCCGGCTCTGCAGTACCCACACCTCCATTTGCATCTTTGGTACTATCACCTGGTAGCATTCTTACCCACATGAGTTGTCCCATTCATAGCACCTTTTGGCACTTCTGACACTCATGTTGTTTGATTAAAACTTTGGTCATTCCGATCAATCAAAAAAACTCATGTTGTTGTTCAAAACCCTTTAGGGATGGGAGTCCCAATAGTCTTACATCATGTCGTGAATCAACCACATACTCCTTCTCCTCATTTTTCTAGCTTTCCCAACAGACTCCCAAATTATCTCTCCACATTTCTATGGTCGGGCTGCACCTCCACAGTAGCATGAACCCTCCATTTCATCCACAATCTGTCTACCCATCTACAAATCTCCCTTCATTTCACCTACCTCATACAGAAGCCCACCCATGGGGCCCCCACCCTTCATCAGTTCTCCAAGAAAATTATGCCCTACCCAGGCCCACCATATCACACTGGGGCACCCGTTTCTGTATTTGTACACTTCCCCCCAAATATTCGTTATTTATTGTACAAACGCCTTTATTTCTAGTCGTTACATTACCTTTTTGTCATCACCTTTGGGTGACCTACTTCCCTTTTTGGCCAACCGCAACCCATGTCACCCTTGGTTGGAGCACTGCTTATCATCCACCCTTACCAGCATCATCCATATCTTCAGAGTATCCCACAGGCCACTTACCTCTGCCCTCTGAATTTTTTCACCTTGTCCCACCTCTAGCACAACTTATCCCCGGTCTTATCATCCCCCTGACACTCGACCTCGTTGAATGGTTGCGGCCACTTTTTATATCACACATATTCCAACCAAGGGTAGTCTTGAGTCTTCCCACATCTTGAATTCATCCATGTACCTCATCCACTTCCTCACCTCACCTAGTAGATTTCATGGAGCCATTTTCTTCTGGGAGTCGCGTCCCCCTTTTTGTCGACATCAGCACAATTTTCCAGAAGGGCGACAATATCTTGATTCTCATTATCCACTCAATGAGAGATCTCGGATGGCACAGGGTGAAACACCATTTCTCCCTGCTATCGTTGACCCCCATAACATTCGATGCCAACACTTTCTCATGTTACGGTGGGTCTTACTTTGCGACTATTGCAGTTAGTTCTTTCATTTTTCGAAGACATCTGAACTTGGTTGGGCTATCACTTCCCACATAATCGGTGATACTTATTACCGCAATCACTGCCTACTATTCAGAGTATGCTCATCTGCAGAATGGTCTTCTGCCTTTATCATCACCGCCCCTGAGGGCTCTGCAGTTGTCTACACCAACACTTCAGTCATATTTTTTTGGAGTTACCTGACACGAGCATGGGGAATGCCCGCCTCGTTTGTACACAGTTTTCTGTTTTCCACACCTCGTGGAAGGTCGAGTCCTAATGGTTCCTTTTTCCCTCCAACGGATCACTCTGGACGATCCCACTATTTCTCTCTCTTATAAAAACATTCTTAGTAGAATAAACATTGATGGATTTCGGCTATACGTATGCTCCTAACCTCATCCATCAGGGGGCATCTGTTATCACTAAAATTTCATCCGCACATGGTTACAAGAACTCAACATCGTCAAATAGTGATGAAGTCATCCATGGACCTGAATTAATACCAAGGCATTCATAAAAGGGTCAAAAAACTATACAAAGTAGTGAAAAATTGAAGGGCGCTATGAAGACACTGGGCGCGCACACACATGTGTGGAACAAGAATGCAGAAATCACGCACATGCGCACGATGCACGATTGTTATCGCAAAACTCCGTGCACCTGCTAAATGGTGCATTTATGAGAGTGGTCAACCTCCCACCCACTTGTGGTTCATCTCCCAAGCCGATTTGACCCTCAAATCTAGACTGGATTCCACTAGATGGCTGGTCAAAGACCTAGAAATTCCCTAATTATCTTCTTTTCACACTACAAAGCAGTTAAACAATAACTCAAAGGAATGCTATAAAAAGGCCATGGATGCACCTCATTTTTCAAGGAATTCAAAGTAATGTTATGCTGCCTCTATTCTCTTGAGGACTCCATCCTTGTCAAGAGCATATTKYCACCATTGCATTGGACAATCCATCTCACCCATTGAGTGGATTTGTAAAGAGTTCTTTCATCATTTTCCATTTTTTCTTTGTTGTAAGAAGAGCTAGCTAGTGGGGGTCCAAGAGCCCTCCCTTGGAGGAAGAAGGGACTCATAGTCCCCTTTCTTCTTGGTGTATTGTTTCACTAATAGATCATCCTCAACATCGGTGACATGGGTCTTATGGTTCCTTTTGTTTCTATGTCCATATGCTCATGAATTTAGTTGTTATTACATTTCTTAGTTTAATTCTTAATTGTAGTTTTTTATTTCTTTCCCTAACTCTTTTCCTTGCAGCTGTCATGCTCAGCAGACCCAACTGAGCTTGCAAAGCACCTCTATTTTTCTCACTAAGGTGACAGAAGAGGTGCAACAGTTGTGATGTTTTCTATTTCCTATTCAAATCATAAAAACAAATAAATACAAATTTCTACCTGGACGAATACTCTATATGTTCCATGTGTGGAGAGCCTGCAAATTATGCGAGGATTTAACCTTAATTTTAAAAGTTTATAATGGATGCAGAATAATTTTGAGTTCTCAAAATTCAGAATCTAAGTCTTGAAGAACTCGATAAAGATGACTAATTCCTTAGAGAAGAAAATTATGATTCTGTAAACCCTATGTTGGTCAATGGAGAACAACGATCATTGATCTAAATAGACCTTGACCATTGATTGGTGGGTTGTTCAGAGTCACTGCATCGGAGGGATCTCTCAAACGTCGTGGGAGAGACTCCTAACAATAGACTCTGAAACAAACCTTTTGGAGTGAGGAATTCAAAAGTAAATCTCATGTGTTGTGAAGATAAAACTAAAGGAAAGACCCTGAACTCAAGTTAGTGTGAACCGTACATCGGGAAGCAGGAGGGATGAATCCTCATTCATTGATAATAATGGGTCCCTCTTAGTAATTCGGTAGGGTGAGAGATTACTAGGAGTGTATGTGTGAAGACATGTGTGAGTAGTTGATTAGGCAACTGAATTGAGTGTGAGTCAAGATGGATCAACGTTGACTGTCTTCGGAGTACGACTTTGAAGGATTCATATTAATCCTTGGATGGCTTGGGAGTGTGAGTCCGATAGAGGGAAGATATCGACCATAGGTCAAGTTATGGAGAGATGGCACGATATCCATCGATATTTTGTGAGTTTCATCTACGTCAAGGAATGCATTCATAATGTCATGGCCGACGTGGCATGCCAGCGGGGTAGTCGGATTGAATTTAGAGTGACAAGTGTCACTCACCCATCAGTGGATGAGTCAAGTGTGGTAAAACAAGGCTAGAGAACCTTAGACCCTAAATAGATATCAACCATATACCAGTAGATCATGAGTTTCATCTACATTCATCGATCAAGGAGAGGGGAATATTCCTCAATACCTTGAATTCTGAATAGTGAAAAATGATATAGTAATTCTAGCTTGAAATGGATGGCATCAAAATGGATTATTATTCGATACGATATTCGTCAGAGGTGAGTGATGAGGGTACTAGTAGAGAGTATGAGCGATAACAATTATAGGTCCGCATGGATCAGAATCTCCTCGTGGAAGGATTTATAGGTGCCACATAGGTGGAACTTTGTCGCCATGTCAGATGGAAAGTGTGACGAGGTGTCATGTGGATGCCATGCGATAGTGGTATAGTGGTTAAATAAAAAAAATAGACCCCAAGAACTTTGGAAGGCCATAACTTTCAATCTAGAGCTCAGTTTTGACAGAAATTTCCACCACTGGGAAGATTGCGATGAGAAAACGATGATGGAGCTTGTTGGCCCTTGGGTATGGAATCAAGCGAATATCAAGGAAGAAAAGGAAAAATGTGAGCTTCGTGTAAGACACAGTGATTGTTACTGGGTTGAAGTGAGCAAAAGAGAATAAAATATGGAGCGAAGTCTGAGAAATAAATTCTTTGGATGAGGAGATCAAGGATGACAGATCAACAAGGAATAAATATCATGGAAAAATCAGTAATTGGAAAAATCCACCATTGGATGCTTTGGAGCACTGTGTGAGAAGAAAGGAAAGATAGGTTGGCGAAGCCCGGAAAATGTGGGTCAAGTTGACCTAGGGTTTTGGTATCTAGGGTTTTGACACCTAGGCTTCAACCTAAGGATGTCGGTGAAGTGATTGTAATGTATAAATAAAGGTCATGAGGGCCTAGTTTGGGTTGGTACGATATTGTTGGCGATCTAGTGGTATTTGTTTTGTGAGATATTAATGTTGTGTGAGGGAGAAGTTCTAAGTGTAAGAGCCTTCTGGTATTGTAAGATCTTCAGCTGGGTGCGAAGATCAAACCTGCAGTTGGGTGTGTTGGGAGGGGAGAGAACGAATGGAGAAGAAAGAGGATCTGCTAGCTAAGAGTGCAAATAAGAAATGTATGCTTCGTCTTAATATACAAATCACATTTCTATGGGCGTATCCCTAGAGAGAGGGTGAACCACGTATATTTTGTGTTGTGTGTGATTGGTATTATGTCTCTATCATTGATATATTTTTATTGCCTTATTGTTTTAGATATGATAAGAAGATGTGCAAAGTAGATCCAAGATGATAAGTGATATATGAATGTTGTGTTGTTCTTGTATTAGATCCATTTGATATTCCCCTTGGTTGTAGACATCTTTGTCCTGCAACCCCCTCATAACTGATTCAGGTGAGACTGCATCTTCTTCACAGGTGTTTCCAAAAGGGCCAGTAGTTAGGGATTGTTGGTGTGCTCTTGGAGCTGAACCCTGTGTCTGCCCCTGTTCCAACAAATGGTTTTGTTGCTAGGAAAAGAATCATCTTGAGGGAATATCAAGGTGGTTCCCATAAAATACAAACATTCAAAAGTGGATAAAGGATCAAGAAAAGGACTTCAGTGAAGCCCAGAACAAGAAACTTAATCTTAGTACAGAGGATTGGTTGGAGAAATATATCTTCACTGATATACACAAAATTTTCTTTGGGGGAATCCATCAAGAACTGTATGAGTGGCTAGCTAGATTAGCAGATACCCACTTTGAGATTCGATCTAGAACTCCTGTGGTTTGGAAGTTGGAGCTGATCAAGAAGGTCAAAAGAGTTGATAACACTGTGTCACGAGCAGTAGATCACTATTTTGATAGCACCATTAGAGGGTACATCACAGAGTTTGTTGTTGACAGAGTAGAGTCATACAACCAAGTTGAGAGATATTTCTTTGAGGGACCCAAAGTGAAATTTTTACAATTCTTGAAGTTGAGACTCAAGATGATATTGCATGAGAAGAACATCTTGAAGATACATTAGATTGGTCAGATGTAGAAAGGATAATGTTCAAGAATTCAGACAGCGACAGTGACACAGAAGTTGGACATACACGCAGTGGAAGAGTGTTCAAAGAAGTTCATCTTGTGAACCTGTTCACGAAGATCTACGGGGACAAAGGTTTATATAGTGGAGAAGAGGAAGATCTGACAGATGAGGAGCATTCAGAACCTGCTGGGACAAAGGAAGGGAAAGTTGAAGGGCTTCGCCCGAGAAGAACCTGAGACTTCAAAAATTGCACAAACCATTGAAGTAAGTACTATCGTCCCTCCTCTTGATTCAACAACACTAAGAAACCAGAATAGTCAGAGCCACCAGAGAATCTAGAGTACTATTACTAGCATCCCACCACATACTTAGTTAGGGACCCTAGGAAGATCTATGGAAGATGATATGAGGCTTGCTATGTTTAGGGTATATGGATCTGAAGATCTTGACTAGCACTGGTTCCTATGTGAAGTCGTATGGAATATTAAAAATTTCACTGACGAAGCTGTCAAAAGAACCCAGTTTAGTACCACTCTAAGGGATCGCACACTAAGCTGGTACATGAATCTTGTTCAAGGACTTGCACATCCTAAGCCATTGAATCAGATTAAGAATGAGCTGATTGCAGAGTTCAAGAAACCCAATTCGTAGTCAAAGTGTATTACAAAACTGAAGAATATCAAGAAAAAGGTGGTCGAACCTATTTGGGAATTTGATCAGAGATTCAAAACCTTAACCGACCGATTGAATTTTTAGATCCCAAATGAACAGAACAAAGAATAGTTCAATGTTTCCCTCTTGCCACACATCAGATTTCCTCTAATGCAACAAAAGATTTCTTCATAGTCTGAGGCACTGGAGATCACCATGAAGTTAGAATCATACCCTATGGGAGAATCCAACTCAGGTATGAGTTAGATATTGAGTCATCTAACTAGTATGTCTTTGCAGGTCGAAGATATATATAAAGACAAGGGAAAAGATAAAAGAGAAGATATATAGTGTGTCAGATGCAAATCAAAAGGCCATGACAAGGAACACTGTCCCCTATTCAATAAATACTTGTCTTCTGGAGCTCTTATCCCTTTCAAGAAAGTCACCTTACCTTGGTGCGAGGTATGTAGAAACAGGCATTGCCTTGGTGAGTGCTACTATGTGTAAAAGTATGTTCATATACCCACAAATTTGTATTGCACGTTCTGTAAGTCCATGGAACATGATGATAAGGATTGTAGCGCTTACGATCTCATGCATGAAAGGTCGAGAGACATATATAAGATTCAAGATGAAGTACCACAAGAAGGAAACACTATGCAGTATAACTCCTCTGGGAGAGGAAAATTTAATCCTCACAGTGGATTCAGAGGAAGAGAACGAGGAGGCGGAATGGGTCGAGGCTGAGGATAGATAATATGTTATAATTACACACAAATAGGACACCTCACAAGGGATTTCTAGAACCCTTGTATGACTTGTAGCTATTGCATCTCATTTTAACATGTTATAGAAGATTGTCTTGTGCTAGTAGCTAAGCTTCAGGAAAGACGAGGATCTCAGCAGAACCTCCAAGTGCAACTGATATATGTTAAACCTCATGGAGAATATCCTAAAGTGGCTGTTATAACTAGAGGAGGCGTTATTATAGGAGAAGATAGACTGACCCAAGGGAAGATTACATAATACTCAGGAATCAGGAAAGCTACAGAGAAGACACAAATGTTTGATGCAAATAAATAAAGACAAATGTTTGAGGAGGAAAGAAAAGAATTCAGAGGATACCAAGGTTCCTCATCGAAGATAATACCATAAGTGAGAGAATATGGAATGCCTCTGGTATTTGAACAGTCTTCTTCGCCAAAATAAGAAAAAGAGGTAAGCAAGCTCATGGAATTCCTATATACTTGTATTAAGTTGATTCAGGATGAGAGCGTTGTACAAGAGTTACAAAATTTAATTAGACACTATGATCTAGGAAAGATAGACCCCTTACTGAATAGGGAAATGCACCAAATCGGTAAGAAGAGAAGGACAAATAAGGAATTACATTTGAATGTTGAAATAGGAGAGTATGAGATAGATTATGTAGTCCTCAACTTAGGGTTGGGGGTCAATGTCATGACGAATCAAACCTGGCCACTGATGGGAAAATTGAAGTTGATCTATTCCCCTATCAAGCTTAGGATGGCCAACCAACAAGCTGTAAGTCCATTTGGAAGATTGGAACATGTCCCTATGGACATTGATGGAGTAAGAACGTTTGTAGATTTTGAAGTAATTGAGATAGTTGATGACAACTTCCCTTACCCTGCACTATTAGGAATTGATTAGGCCTTCAATAATTCCATTGTGGTTGATTTAAATAAGAGACATATGACTTTTGAAAGAGATGGCCTTAGGGTTATCGCACCTTTAGATCTAGACAAAGGTCAGTGATACACAAAACCTATCAGAGAAGAAGACCACACATATGAACTGTAAAATATACACAAATTAATAGGCATACAACATGATTACATTAATCCCACAACTAATGGAAATTTAAGCTAGCGAACTAACAACATATTCTCATCAGACTCAGAAGAAGAACTGGAGAATTGGTAGAATAAAATGTAAGAATTATCTACAAGAATATGTGCTATATTAACCAGATAAGTTCACTGGATTGGCACAACCATAGGTAACTTACCCACCTTTCATGGTCTAAATCCTTTAGAAACCTTCTTTTCAGACTTTGAAGAGAGTGTACCAATGCAACAAAGACTATTGGAAATGGAATAGTCCTTGAAAGAAACCCAAACAATATGGTGGGGGTCACATGCAAGTAATATTATAGATTGGATACAATGTCACACTTTGATGACACCGTGATTCGCAACACAAGCAAAAAGCTAGGAAGTAAGGTACACCGGTTGAATCTGCTCGAAGGACCATGTGCGAAGTTGTGAAGTGGCCTAGAGAAAAATTCCACAAGAGCAGTGGGTGCACAAATTTATTAACACACTGGACACGACACCTATCAACTGGTACCTTCAAGAAGAGTTGCGCCTCATCACTACAGATTGGGAAGGTATGACTCAGAATTTTATAACCACCTTCTTATTTGAGAGCCAATATCTGTCAGCCAATCAAGCATTGTACATTGTTAGACATAAAGTATTTTAAGATGCATATAGCCTCCCTATGGAACAAGAAGAGGATGAATGGACTGCGCCTCTCCAGAAATTGCAAGGTTGTTACAACATCAACGCTGATGAAGATGATGATCCAAGGAAGGTGAACATCGCAGAAATAGAAGGCTAAAGAGATGTGGAAGGACCAGGAGTTTAGTTACCATTTATTGGACAACCGATCAATATTAATAAAGTCAATATTGGAACAGAGCAGACACCTAAGTTTGCAAATGTTGGAGATTATTGGGATGTTGCTACCATTGACAAAATTACAGAGTTACTGCATGAATATCAGGACTTGTTTCCAACCAAGTTCACTGATATGAAGGGCATTAAAGGGCATATGGGAGAGATGAGGATTCCTTTAAATCCAAATGCTATACCAGTCAAATAGAGACTGTATAGACTAAACCCTACATATAAGGAAAAAGTGAAAATTGAGCTCGACAGAATGTTGGAAGTAGGGATTATAGAGCCTGTCGAAGAGTCAGAATGGATTATCCCTATGGTGGTACAAGATAAGAAGACAAGAGAGTTCAATATATGCATAGATCTCAGGAAACTGAATGATGCATTTTTGCATGACCCCTTCCCTACACCATTCACTGACGAAGTGTTAGACAACATGGGAGGCCAGGAAGTATATTCTTTTATAGATGGATTTTCAAGATACCATCAGATCCAGATTTCCAAGGAAGATCACCATAATACCACATTTGCAACATAATGGGGATCCTACCAATATACAGTGATTCCATTTGGATTGAAGAATTCCCCAACCATCTTTTCCAGGGTGGTGGTTGAAGCATTCAAGGAATTTCTGCATAAATTTCTAGAAGCATATTTTGATGATTGGACTGTTTTTAGTTTATTAAAGAATCATATTGAATGTCTAAGGATAATGTTAGACAAATGTAGGCAGTGTAAAATTTCTTTGAATATGAAGAATTGCATATTATTTTCACCATTTGGAGTGGTTTTAGTTCATATTGTATGCAAGCAAGGATTGCTGGTAGATCCATCCAAAATTGCCATTATAGTTGATCTACCCCCTCCTACTTCAATCAAACAGTTGCACACTGTGATGGGACACACATGATATTACAAGAAGTTCATAAAAGGATACTCTCAGATCACAAAACCCATGGAGAAAACTTTGAAGAAATATTGTCAATTTAGTTGGACAGAAGAATGCCAGTAGAGCTTTGACACACTGAAACGAAAAATGGTTACTCCACCTATTCTGGTTTTTCTAGATTGGACCAAGGAATTTCATGTGCATGTTGATGCATCTTCCATTGCTTTAGTATTTGTGTTAGAGAAACCTAGAGGATGAGATATTGACCACTTGTTATCCTTTGCTAGAAGGAATCTATCAACTGCTGAGATTAATTACACCACCACTGAGCGAGAAGGGTTAGCCATGGTGTATGCATTACAAAATATTTTCCATTACTTGTTGGGAGGACAATTTAAAATGTTTACTGATCACTCCGCTTTGAAATACCTAGTCAACAATCCAGTGTTGGGGTGAAGGATATGCATATGGC
Organism: Picea engelmannii; assembly: GCA_009831015.1. NCBI lineage: Eukaryota > Viridiplantae > Streptophyta > Pinopsida > Pinales > Pinaceae > Picea > Picea engelmannii. The sequence continues at coordinate 40,230 of ML781348.1, read as the reverse complement.
TTGTGCTTTTTCAGAAATATGATTTTGAGATCATAGTAAAGCCAGGGAGAATGAACAAAGGTCCTGACCACTTGTCAAGTTTGGAACATGGTGAAGATCCGACCTGTTTGGAGGATGCACTATCAGATTCATATCTACTAGCCATTAGAAATATCGATGACCACTTTACAGAGATAGTCCAGTTCCTATCCACAGGAATGGCACCTAGTGAGTACACAATTACTCATAAGAAAAAACTAGTAGTGCGTGCTGCAGATTTATCACTTATAGCTAGACATCTATACAAGATGGGACCTGATGAGATATTAATAAGATGTGTTATGGAAGAAAAACATCCACTAATCATTGCAGAAGCTCATGAAGGAATCGTGGGAGGACATTATGCAGGAAAATAAACTACATAGAAGGTTCTTAGAGTTGGCCTTTGGTGGCCTACCTTACATAGAGATGCTAAAGACTATTCCAAAGCCTGCGATGTATGCCAAAGAGTTGGGAAACCTTTCAGAAGAGATGAAATTCCACTAGAACCAAAAATGACCCCACAATCATTTGAGAAATGGTCCATTGACTTCGTTGGACCTATAAACCCACCAGGAAAGCGTAAAGGAGCAAGGTACATAATTACAACAACAAAATACTTGAGCAGATGGGCTGAAGGAAGAGAAGATAAGGAATATAGTGCAACTACAACTGCACGCTTCATATTTGATGACATCGTAACCAGGTTTGGATGCCCAAATATTCTTATGAGTGATAAAGGTACACATTTCATCAATAAGATAGTTGAAGCCCTGACTAAAGAATTTGTAGTCCAACATTAGAAGAGCACATTGTACCATCCACAAGAAAATGGGACAGTTGAAGCATTCAATAAGATCTTGGAGGCATCGTTGATGAAGATTTGCAGTGTGAACATTGATGATTGGGATCTAAGAGTACCAACAATACTATGGGCCTATAGAACCACTTGCAATAAGATGACGATGTAGACACCGTTTAAGTTGGTATATGGTCTTGAATTTGTTGTTCCAATGGAATATCTGGTACCAAGCCTAAGAATTGTTGCCTTTATAGATTTGGATGACCCTGGCAATGTTCAAGAGAGGCTTGCATAGTTGGTTGAATTGGAGGAAGACAGATTTGTTGCAGGATTCCATAAACAAGTATAGAAGGAAAGAGAAAAGGCCTATCATGACAGGCGCATCAGGAAGAAGGCATTTAAACAAGGTGATATAGTCCTGATATATGAAAATAAGTTCATCAAACATACTGGAAGTTCATAATGCATTGGCTAGGCCCATATGAGATCGCTTATGTTATAGAGGGAGGAGTTGCGCAATTGAAGACTCTGAATGGGGAGTGGAAGGAAGGATTAGTGAATGGGAGCCGGTTGAAATTGAACTATGAAAACCAACTGCCCTACAGCTCCCAGTAAACACAAGAAGAAAAGGGTCTAGGTACTAGGTGCAGTTGAAACTGGGTACCAGACACAGAAAATACAGTCTGCACAAGGAAGGAGAGGAGGCACAAAGAAAAAACCAAAGGTTTCACTGCATAGTCTAAAGTCGAATTAAAACAGAAGGATCGGGTCTGAAGTGCCTCAAGACAAGTCAAGGTGAGTTTTGGGGGCCTTTTGTCCCTTGGGTATGGAAGCAAGCAAAGATCAAGAAAGAAAAGGAAAAATGTGAACTTCACGCAAGACACAGTGACTGTTACTGGGTCGAAGTGAAAAAAAGAGAAGAAAAGATGGAGCAAAGTCTGAGAAATAAAGTCATTGGATGAGGAGATCAAGGATGATGGATCAACAAGGAAGAGAGATCGTGGACAACTTAGCAAGAAGAAAAATCCATCGTTGGATGCTTTAGAGCACTGCGTGAGAAGAAAGGAAAGATAGGTTGGTGAAGCCTAGAAAATGTGGGTCAAGTTGACCTAGGGTTTTAGACACCTAGGGTTTTTGTATCTAGGGTTTTGACACCTAGGATTCAGCCTAAGGATGTTGCTGAAGTGATTGTAATGTATAAATAAAGGTCATGAGGGGCTAGTTTGGGTTGGTATGATATTGTTGGCGATCTAGTGGTATTATTGTTGTGAAAGATAATTGTTGTGTGGGGGAGAAGTTCTAAGTGTGAGAGCCTTCTGGTATTGTAATATCTTCAGCTGGGTGTGAAGATCAAACCTGCAGTTGGGTGCATAGGGAGGGGAGAGAACGAGAGGAAAAGAAAGAGGATCTGCTAGCTAAGAGCCCAAATAAGAACTCTATGCTTCGTCTTAATATATTATAAAGCACAATTTTGTGGACATAGCCCTAGAGAGAGGGTGAACCACATATATTTTGTGTTGTGTGTGATTGGTATTCTATCTCTGTCATTGATATATTGTGTTTGCCTTACTTTTTTAGATATGATAAGTATATGTGCAGAGTAGATCCAAGCTGATAAGTGATATATGAATCCTATGTTGTTCTTGTATTATATCCACTTGATATTCCCCTTGGTTGTAGACATCTCTGTCCTTCAACCCCCTCATAACTTATTTAGGTGAGACTGCATCTGCTTCGTAGGTGTTTTTGAAAGTGCCAGTAGTTAGGGCTTGTTGGTGCACTCTTGGAGTTGAACCCTGGGTCTTCCCCTGTTCCAAAAAATGGTTCCGTTGTCGGGGATGATGAGAAAATGACGATGGAGATATAAAAGAGAGAATTTGAGATAGTTAAGAAAAGAGGAAATCCTAATAGCCCTACCCATAGGGGTTGGATGTGTCATAGAGTGGTATCAGAGAACAATTTATACTCTAGGCTTGAATGGATCACCAAGACCACTTGAGATTGTTTAAAAATGTTTTTTTTTGTCTTGAATGCATGACTCAGAATAATGACATGAAATGTTAATGGTGATTGTTTTTTCAACATGTAGGATGAATTGAAAAAGTTCATAGAACTGAATGATGCAACACAGTATGGATGACCTCTTGTATCTCAGATATGAAGAATCTAATGGTCAGAGGGATAGGGAAACTCATACAGATTTGATGGCCACTGTGAGGAGTTTGAAGGTAGATAATGAGAGGCTTGTGAGAGCCCATGCCAAATAGGAAGAGTTGAACGCATTTCTACTGCAAAGTTTGTCTGAAATTCAAAATTATCCACAACAAGGTCCTAGCAATGAAAAATTACCTTTGGATTCCAAAAAGCATGGAATGGATCACAATAATGTGGCAAAGATTTCTTCCAAAATAAAACATCAAGTCACTAAGAGAGGTGGATCAAGTGGAGGCATTTCCACAGATTCCTCTAGTTGGAAGACTAATTCAACAAGACAGTCTAGTAGTGGCATGGAATCCAATATTTCTAAGAAGAGAAAGAGGAAGAGATCTCATATTTTTCTGACTGAAGAATTCCAGAAGGATAATCCACTTACCTTTGATGGTGAAATAAATAAAGGAGAGGAAGTCAAAGCATGGTTATTTATATTGAAAAAGTACTTACGAGTACATACTATTTAGAAAACACCAAGGTAAGGATTGTAGTGTTTAACTTGAATGGAGGGGATTCCATTTGGTGGGAAGACACCAAGGAAATCAAAAGGATAAAGGAAAGAAAATTGACCTAGAAACAGTTCGATAGATACTTTTGCGAAGCATACCTATCTAAAAAGTATTATGATGACAAAACAAATGAACTCTATGAGCTTAAAATGGGGAAACTTACCTTGGAGGTGTATGAAAAACGATTTATGGAACTGTTGAGGTATGCTCCCTACCTTAAGGACAAGAAGGAAATAATCCAACATTTTCTCAATGGGTTACCAAAGTCATAACAAGATCAAATTGAGTTTGAAAAACCCAAGATGCTGGAAGAAACCATTTAGAAGGATAAATGTTGTTACAATGAGTCTAAGCACAAAAATGAGTCTCCAAAGGATTGGAAAAGAGAGGACAAGAGGGGATCCCAAAAGATTGGATTCAATTATTTTCCCTACAATAATTAAAGTAAGCATTCACAGTCGGGTCAGCCAATTAGGAGTGTGCATCAACAAAATTTTCCATCTCAAAGTAGGAATAAGCCAACAGAGAAAGTTTTATGGGACTTATCGGTAAATACGGACACAAACAGATCTCCCTAGATGCACCTAAATCTAGAACAAAACAAGACATGATATGACACTTTCCCTAAGCTCTAAACATTGGGTTTTACTATCTAGCAAGAGATGGGCAACATATCGTTTAAATATCGCTTCCTCTTCCCATTGTCATCCTAGATCCACTCCAATGCTCTTGTGGTATTGGACCTGAAAAAGAACACAATCCAACCAAAGTGAAATAAATATAGCATACTCAAAGAGAACCTATGTATGTGATCAAGGAATCATACAATAAAGTGAGATGATTTTTATGGGAAAGAAACACATCACTATATTATATAATAATGAAAGTGGAGATTACAACCATAGCCTTGATGCTGCAAGGTCCCCTTCTGATGACCCTTTTCTCCAACACACACACTTTCTCCAAACTTGAATGGATAAGATTCACAATGACATGATGAACTGAAATGAAGCTCTGAAGAATGATCCAATGCAGAATTCTCCATACAATCTTAGCCTTATTCAACCTTCATTAACCTTACTTTCTTGCTTAACCTTTTCCATGAGAAATCCCTCTTTAAATAAGGGAAAGAGAGATGGTTAAAGAGATTAGAATGATCCCAACAAATCAGAGAAGAGAGTAGGATCCAAACCATATGGATGCCACCTCATATTCTAGAAGATCCCCTTCTAGAACTTTCGTGAAGTTCAACCTTTTCTTATCCTTTTGACATCATCGCACCCCAGCTATAGAACAGCCTACAAAGACATCGCAAACTAGTTTTAGGGAATCCTATGATGACCAGGCATCATCGCAGTCTGCTTATGGTGTAGCCTGCGATGACCCTCCTTAATAAGGTTTTTTGGAAGAGAAAGCCAATCACCTTTCTCATGAAGATAGGCTCTTTTGGGAACATGAACACATGTTTGTCAATGGATTATTAAGATGAACAAAATAATGTGTAAGAACAAGCAAAGCAAAGAGAAGAGGATCCCAAGAAAGGACATTTGCAATGATGAGGATGTGGAGATACACATCTATTGAGGGATTGTCTCCATGGGCAGCATGATAGTATAAGAGTATATAATGTACAGGGGGAAGCTACAGTCAACAACGTATCCATGAGTTTACTGAGAATCTACGCAATGGTAGAAAATAAGAAAGCATATCACCAAGCCTCTGTGGTGGAATTGGAAGGTATTATTATTGAACAACCAATCTCTATTTTAATTGATCTAGTATCTAATCTTAGTTATGTTTCACTTCAAGTGATTGAGGCATGTTCATTACATAGAAAGAAACACACCAAAGCATGGTTAGTTTAGTTAGCCACTATAACAAAGAGGAAAGTGGTGGAGGTCGTTGACGCTTATCAAATTTGGATGGAGGGATTTTAGACCCAAGAGGATCTGAATGATCTACCCATTGTTTCTTATGACGTTTCTATTGGGAATGGATTGGTTAGCCACCCATAAGGAAAAAATGAACTATTATGAGAAAATTATAGAATGTGAAGATTGTGGAAGTAAATACAAGAATTTTTCAAGGCATCCAGACGCCAGTCTCTGTGAGACAAATATCAACATTAGATCTCAAGAAGTTTAGCATAAAAGGGTGTCCTATGTATTCTATAAAAGTACTAAATTCAATAGAAAGAGGTGAGATTAAGGTTGAATATCATCCAGTGTTATGGGAGTTTAGGGATGATTTTCTTGAGGAGGTACCTGGATTACCTTTGAAAAGAGACCTTGAATTTTCAATCGATCTCGTGCCGAGAGTGTAATATCCCTAGGTCGAACCCAACTGTAAATGTAATAATGTACTTAAGATGGTGAGTTGTTTAAAATCTTTTTGGCATGCATATTCCATGGTGTAGTGTGCACATGTACTGCGCAGTAAATTGATGAAATGGGCACATTCCAGGATATCGTGCGCAACAAACTTAAGTGCACGCGCTTTTGAGGACAGGAAGCCTTTGTGTATATATTGTGTTTCATAGGTTGGTGAGCCAGCTATTGTAAGGTAGGAGGATTATGTTTGTATTAGGCCAGCTAGCCTAGATGTTAAAGGCTAGTGCGCTGATTTTTGGTATATGTCTCATGATTAATATAAAATACATCGTTGCACATAGACCGACCATGATAAAAGAGCATGGGGGACTAAACTCCACTAGTTACGGAAAGGGTGGGGATGAAAGTTAAGGGAAAGGGCTAAGCTAGGGAGCTTAAGCCAAAAAGTAATATTATATTAATATTTCTTAAATCATAAAGTATGGATAATTATTTTATCCTAACTTCTAAAGTTGGGGACAAGTGGGCCAAAGTAGCTTCCAACATGATGAGTGTCAAGTTGGGGACATGCATACTTATTGTTGGGACTTAGTTCATTTCTCATTATTCTTTCCATAATCTCTTCCATCATTCGAACACCCAGACATCTATTTCATCCATACCATGAGCTTTCACTCACGTAGTCATCTATTCTCCATATTTCCTGTCATTGTATCTGAACTTGTATGCATAGCCATACCGATTGTGTAGCTAGTTAGCATGGGAGATGGACTGAAGAAGCAGGTTGTTAGGCTCGTGGGATATTGAAGAAGCGGGTTTCCAGGCCCATGGGATATTGAAGAGGCGGGTTGTTAGGCCCGTGAGAAATTCTCTAGGTGAGAGAATTGTTGGGAATTGATTTCCTAAAGGTGATAAACTATAGCTACAGTGCTCTCAGACTTCCTGTCTAGCTTGTTGCCGAATCCCTGGAAGGGTAGTGGGGCAACCAAAGGAATGTTGAGAAGAGAAGGGGCACACTTCCTGGGGTGGGACAGGCATGTGGGGATTGAGGGACTTTAGGTTATTAGTTTGAGTAGGCACCTGTGACAGAGTCTTTCTTGTTGTCCATGACCCATTAGCCTGGTTGGGAATCCCTTTACCCAGGTGGAGTTTAGCCCCAACTCGGGGGTGACCCACTGTTGAGAGTAATGAGCAGTGTGGTCTAAGGCTGGGAGGTTCATGGAAGGTCTACATGTAGTTGGTGATATTCTTACCAAGATAAGTGTCAACTGGGTGATAAATTTACATGGTGCATTATTATTTCTGTGTTTATTTTTATGGATTTGTCCTGTGTATGATTTATAACTGTGTTTATATTTATGGGTAATTCATGTATATGTTGCATGTATGCATTTAGTGTTATTTCAATATGAATCCATGTATTTCCATAATGTATTTGTATGTTTGTGTTTTATATAGAAGCTTCTGCAAGAGTTCTGTGTGTATATGATTTAATTGCATGCAGTTTGAGAAATTTATGTGCCATAGCTCAGTCTGGTTGTTGGGTATGTTACAGTATGTTCCACGGAGAGAAAAGTAAGAGTTATTTGGCGTAACGTGGCCTGGCCTGGATGGTCGGGGATGTTACAATATGGTATCAGAGCTTCAGTTTTCAACACTGAGCCTGAATGGGCCGAGCAAGTTGATTTGAATTGAAATGTCACAGAGGATTAATTTTGAAGTGGCCAAATTTCAGTTTGTAGAGAGTCCATGGTAAAAGAGTAACAACAATTGGGCGTAATTTGGGAAAAGCCCCAATTTCTGTTGTTAAACTCATGAGAAAATGGAGAAATTCAGCCATGTGGTGAGATATTATAGATTTAATATCTGTTCTAACAAATTCGGACCTGGAATTAGTTGAATTTGAAGTTACAGTGAAGCCATGACAGTTGGAGCAAGTTTTATAATTAAAATTCTGAATTCGTGGATTGAGTTAGGGAAAAATTCGTTCCAAAAATTTCAAACCACAACAATTTATTGTTACAAAGGCTGAATTGGTGTTATCAGGGTGAAATTGAATGAATTTCATAGTTGCAAAATGTCTATGGTAAATTGGGGAAAAAGTCAGGAAAAAGCCCCAATTTCTACAACGAAATTCACAAGGAATTGATGTGCAGTGAAAAGCTTGTGATAGGTAAAATTCGGCACTGCGCGGAAAGATATTTCCGTGTTGGTGCATGTGCTAAATTTTGGTGCCACACGGAAAAATGTTAGTGTGTGGGTGTGCACGCTAAATATTGGCGTCACACGGAAAAATGTTGGTGTACAGGAGAGTGCGCTAAATTTAGCATTGCGCTGTGTGCATACGCATAATAAAGTGCGTGCAATGTGAACACACATAATAATGGTGCATGTGGTGTGCACATTATTGGCTGAGAGCAGAGAAACTTTGTTGGTGCGCATGCAATGTGGGTATATGTTGTCACGCGACAATTTAGTTAATGGTGCGCGCAGAGTATTGGTGGGCGGTGGGGGCGTACTAAACTTTGGCATGGTGCAGCACGTAGAGTGAAATGTCCGCGAAATATCAATGCACGATACAAAAACTGCACACAATAGGTAATAGTGCAAGAACCAAAACTGTTCGCAGTGGATATTGTCACGCAACACAAAAGTAGTGTGCGCAAGTTATTGGCGCAATAGAGAAGTGATACAAAGTGGTTTTAGAGTGTGTGAAGCATGATTGACCTTGTTATGGTGTTGCGCATGGTAAATATGGGTTACAGGTTGAAATTTATGTGTATGAATTCGTTTGGAGGGTGAACCATAGTAGAAAACCAGTGAATTTCCACTATATTTTATACTATCTGAAAGTCATCTTTTTACAGTGCGTTTTTGAGGGCCTTAAGAGCATTTTTAACTATTCAAAAACTAAAAGAATAGAGTGTGCCAAGGCACACTCTCTATCTGCAGCTCAAATAAAAGATCTTAGAGAGATCTTTCTAATGGTGTAAATCATTCGTCAAACAAAGCTTTTATGAGAAAGTTACAGCACAAACAGTGGAGGGTAAATTTTAATACCCATCTAACTTCAAAGAGCCATAACTTTTTGCTCCAGAATCAGATTGAGGCGTAGGAGAAGTCAATGGAAAGATATTGAACCATAGAAGAAATTCCAAGAGATGAATTAAATTTCTGGGCATGTTAAAAGTGTTTAATATGGAAAAGAAGGTACATGTAGCATACCAGTTACAATATGGTATTCTGGTCTGGAATTTCAGCAGGTTGTAACTAGCATCCCAGAACCCCGAAAGAGGTGAAACTTGGAAAAAGTGTCCATAATATGTATATGAATAAACCCAATTGATATCCTATGAAAAATCCAATGGAGTATGTGCATAATTTCTTAATTACAGTGCAGATTTGCGCCAAGTTGAAGTGTGAATAGGAAAAATTAATGGGCAAATTTCAAATAACCATAAATTTATGCTCAAGACTCAGAATTGAGCATGGGAGCAGGTGATGGAAAGATATTGGATAGAGGAGACTAATTATCCAACTATAAAATTGATTTGGGCAGTAATTTTCACAAGATATCAGAAGAAGAATTCTGATGCATTATTGGAACAAAATTGTACATAATTTTAGAATTTTGTTAAATTATTTAGCACAACAAATTTAGTTGGATGCACATTTTTTTCAAAGTCCACAAATTTAGTTCTTAAGAGGGGATAATGTTGGATTTTAGTTAAAAATAAGCATAGGTACTCAGAGAAAGAGTGTTATGAAAAAAATATTTCATAAGATGATCAGAAGCCAAGACCTCAAAATGTCAAGGTATGAATCTGAGTGCATCCATAAAGTCTTCAGAAACCACTACAGCAAGTCCTCTCATGTTAGTCAAGTATTCAATGGAATCTGGGTATAGGAATAGATCATGCAGTGAATGAATTAGTGAAAGTACATTCACTCCTAAAGAAATCAATAAACAAATTAAGCAATGCATTGGTGTCCGATCTAGTATAAAAGTAATTGACTATCAGAATGATACTAATCAAATAAAGAAAGAGGCTTAATGCATATATGGATAAGAGTGCATCATATCCAGGTATTAGCTATGAAATTATAGAGTAATTCTTTCCCTTATGGTTATCAGAGTGCATAGTGGAAGCATGGTATGAAGGGCATCAATGTGGCATGATAGAAGTGGATTGTGGAAGGCAGGTTGAAATCATATTGTCAAGACAGGGAAACGTAATAGCCAACAAGGAAATCCAAGTACTGATATGATCAGTTAAGGAGGGGATAAATAAAGTACCTCAAGAAGGAAGTTGGTGTTAATTATCAAAGGGTACTCAGAAAAAAGGACTACAAATATAATTGTGTCATGTAGGAGTTGGGTCAGAGGGATCCAAATAGTAGTGGAGTGTTGAAAATTAATATCAACATAATATGTAATTGCAAGTCCATGAAATTGATAGGATAATGGAAGAGGGAATCATGAGGTAGATATCAAGCTAACGGGAATGCAGGACAACACTCCAGGAGGGAAAGAAATAATAATAGAGGATTTTTTATGCATTCCAAGGGTATTGAAGATATTTCCACAATAGCATGAAGGTGTCAAAGCCAAGAAAGGATTAAAAGTGAAATGGATTTCTGAAGAGAGTCAATAAGGAACCATGGAGAAGAAAACGGTTTTGTGCATGGTTTTGAATACAAAGAGATGGTGCCTGAGAAGAATACATCTCAAGTGGCATAAATCCATGAGTGAAATTTCCATGGAGTGGAAGTATCACTTAAAATTATGATGGTAAATTAAAAGTAGTATTAAGTACTTTTAATTAATCCTATGTAGCTAGAGAAGGAGGCATATGTGAATCCTTACAGTATGCTAAGATATTGGCTATGTAAGCCAAGTTTGAGTCTAGTTGGAAAGGAGAAGATAACAGTGCAAGAAAAACTCAAATACTAAAGTATTCAGCCAGGAAAGAGCTGGAATAGTTCAATCCAAAAATTAAATGGATGTTGAAGATCCAAATTCTATGAGGTAGGATGATTGGAATTATAATTCATCCAAGTACGAGTAGGGATAGATGGATCCAAAAATTAATTAAAAGTTGAAGGTTAATATCAGTTTAGTATTGGATGGAAAGGCAAAGGAATCCAAGAGTTATTTGCCTAGAAAGTGCTCATATCAGAAATAATCATGAACAGTGGTTACAATGAAGAGCACATGAATATTCAGGAATTTGGAAGAATGGAAGACTTCTAGGATAACAAGGAAACGTGATGCAAGGAGGAAGAAGTTGTTGCAATTTCTGTAGCAAAAATTATTTTATGGCTTGTTGGGACAACCATAGGGTGAGAATCCTTGCATGTTGGAAAGGGTTGTTGATAATGTTGTTGCACATGGAAGGAAGCAACAGAAGGTTGGAATGTTGAAATATAAGGCTGATAAAGAGGTATGAGAACTTCTATTGTCATCAGCTATTCAGGTAGCATTAAATTCGCTTAATGGCAGCCATGCAGGTAAGTATTTCTCTCTTGAAATTATGTTGCATAATTGCCAAAGAGAAATTTAGGTAAGAATTTCCCCAAATTGAATTCTTACAATATGAAATATGGTATTGTTTAAGTGTCGTAACGGGATTATGTTACCACTAAATGTGGTAAAGGCTAGAGGCATGCTATAATTATCAAAGATTTTAGATTTTGATTGCACGCACTGACATAGTATCATGTCACGTTAATTTGGTTATGAGGCAATAACCAAAGAAAATAAAAGATAAGAACTTGTTATAGGAATGATGCTAGGAAATCTAGTCATGTATGAGACCAAGACATGGTTGGATATGGCAAGGTATGGTTATAGAAAGGTTATGTTCCACAAAAATAGCCAATGATATTCCTACCTTTAAATAAAACATGGACTGCAACCTTTTTGCTAACACTAGTAAACACCACAAAATTGTATTCTTGGTATAGTGTTCAGGTCGAAAAGGAAGGCATCCAAGTAATTGTGATGACAATGGGAAGTGTGTGTAGATGTGTCAATACATTGGCTAGATTTCCAATTTATGGATGGTGAGATACATGGCTTAGATAATGATCATTCTGAAAATCAATGCAAAGGTGCATTGAATAAGTAGGCATTGAGAGTTGCACTCATGCCTGGTAAGTGGCAGAGTTGCACTCATACTTGATGGAATTGTATACTTTAATGCATTTTGTGAGTGCATGTATATATGTTTTTGCATGGAAATAATTATACTAATGGATGAAATGTTGCTAACTCATGAAGTTGAGAACATTTCAGGAACTGTTAAACATTACAACAGGAAAGTTGCAAGTCATGTAGTCACAGGAACAGTGACTACAAAAAATTTCCTGTTCAAAAAATTGAAGAAATGAACTTACTGTTATTAATTATGAACATGCATATGCATAGAATGATGAGTCATTCTATTTGGTTAAATTGTTTGGTAATTGTGATTGAATTTCTAGGTGCAGGCAATTCTAAGATCATTTAACAAGGTGTTGTATATGTTGAATTATTATGTATAGAAAATAATGACAATATGTTGGTTGTATGCAATATATAATCATTGCAAGAAAAATGGTATTTAGCATGGTGTTTGCTGAAATCCATAAGGAAAACTACATCCTATTATTGCAACAACAATGAAAAATTATGAAATAGGATTTCATATTTTGGGAAAAGTAAAATTCATTATGAAATTAATTTGATTTCTAAAATGGAACTTTTATAATGCTTTGTCATGATAAATGCATGTTTATGATGCAGATGAGATGATAATGATTAAAGTTGGAAGTCCTAGAGCCACGGTGCTCGGAGACTTCCTATCCGGCAAGTTCTGGAGCCCTGGAAGGGAAGTTGAGTAGCCGATGAATTGTTGGACAGTGAAGGTACATACTACCTTGGGTTGTACATGCATGTGGGGAAGAGAGACCATTGGTTGGAGTGCTGCTGAGGTTTGTTACCTTGGCCTAGACTATGTTGATATTGATTATGGGTCGTGGTTATCTTAGGAATCCATTTCCCTGATGGAGTCATAGCCATGCTCAGGAGTGGTACGCTACTGAGATTTTATCAGCAGTGAGAGATAAGGTTGGATGGAATGTTGTGGATCTACAACCATTTGTTGCTGCAATGAGGTTTAATTGAAGCATGTAATAAGAAACAATGAGCTGAATTAGTTCCTGAGGCAGCTCTATGGAATAGAGCAATTGACTTCCAGCTACAATATGAGTACCGGAATTGGTGCTAGAAAGTAGAGCACCATATGGATAACAATATTTCAATAGCTAAACCTTGGAAATTTAAGAGAATTGGAATGGTAAATGGTATATAATGCACTAAGGACAATGCATAAATAAGGGGAGGGGATTGTAATGTCCCCAGGTTGAACCCAATTGTAAATGTAATAATGTAATTAAGTTGGTGATCTTTTTTATATCTTTTTGGCATGCATCTTCCATGGTGTAGTGTGTGCATGTACTGCACAATAAATTGATGAAATGGGCACATTCCAGTATATCGCACGTAGCAAACTTAAGTGCGCACGATTTTGAGGCCAGGAAGCCTTTTTGTATATATTGTGTTTCATAGGCTGGTGATCCAGTTATTATAAGCTAGGAGGCTTATGTTTGTATTAGTCCAGAGAGCCTAGATGTTAAAGGTCAGTGTGCCGATTTTTGGTATATGTCTCATGATTAATATAAAATACATCGTTGCGTGCAGAATGACCATGATAAAAGAGTATAGGGGACTAAAATCCACTATTTAGGGAAAGGGTGAGGCTAAAATTTAAGGAAAATGGCTAATCTAGGGAGCTTAAGCCAAAAAGGAATATTATATTAATATTTCTTAAATCACAAAGTATGGATAATTATTTTATCCTAACTTCTAAAGTTGGGGACAAGTGGATCAAAGTAGCTTCCAACATGACAAGTGTCAAGTTGGAGACATGCATACTTATTTTTGGGACTTAGTTCATTTCTCATCATTCTTTCCATCATCTCTTCCATCATTCGAACACCGATGCATCCATTTCAGCCATATCATGAGATTTCACTCACGCAGTCATCTATTCTCCATACTTACTGTCATTGTATCTGAACCTCTATCCATAGACATACCATTTGTGTAGCTGGTTAGCTTGGGATGTGAACTAAAGAAGCGGGTTTTCAAGCCCGTGGGATATTGAAGAAAGAGGTTTCCAGGCCCGTGGGATATTGAAGAGGTGGGTTGTCAGGCCTGTGGGATATTGAAGAAGTGGGTTTCTAGGCCTATGGGATATTAAAGAGGCGGTTTTTTAGGCCCGTGAGAAATTCTCTGGGTGAGAGAATTGTTGGGAATTGATTTCCTGAAGGTTCTAAACTGCAACTACAGTGCTTTGAGGCTTCCTGTTCGGCCTGTTGCTGAAGCCCAGGAAGGGAAGTGGCGCAACCGAAGGACTGTTGAGCAAAGAATGGGCACACTTCCTGGGGTGGGGCAAGAATGTGGGGAATGAGGGATTGTATGTTTTTAGTTTGAGTAGGCACCTGTGACGAAGTCTTTCCTTTTGTCCATGATCCATTAGCCTAGTTGGGAATCCCTTTACCCGAGTGGAGTTTAGTCCCAACTCGAGGGTGACCCACTGTTGAGAGTAATGAGCAATGTGGTCTAAGGTTGGGAGGTTCATGGAAGGTCTGCATACAGTTGGTGATATTATTACCAAGATAAGTGTCAACTGTGTGATGAATTTACATGCTTCATTATTATTTTTGTGTTTATTTTTATGTATTTATCCTGTGTATGATTTATAATTGTGTTTATATTTATGGGTAATTCATGTATATGTTGCATGTATGCATTTATTGTTATTTCAGTATGAATATTTGTATTTACATAATGTATGTGTATGTTTACGTTTTATATAGAAGCTTCTGCGAGAATTTTGTGTGTATATGATTTAATTGCATGCAGTTTGAGAAATTTATGTGGCATAGCTCAGTCTGGGTGCTAGGTATGTTACAATATGCTCCGCAGAGAGAATAGTATGAGTTCTCTAGTGTAGCATGGATCATCCTATATGGATGGGGATGTTATAGAGAGGAGTGACAACATCAAGAGTGCCTTACAGGACGAGTACGCTCTAGTTGGTGGAATTGAAGATACAATTGAAATAAATGATGGATAAATGTTACATCAAACGGAGTGTGTCCCCATGGGGAGCACCAACCTTTTTTATAAAGAAGAAGGATGGTACCTTAATATTATGCATCGATTATAGGTAGTTGAACAAGATGATCATAAAGAAAAAGTACCATTTTCCTAGAATAGATGATCTATTTGATCAACTCATAGGAGCTACAATTTTCTCAAAAATATATTTGAGATCAGGATATAATCAAGTCATGATTAAAGACAAGGAAATCCACAAGAAAACCTTTAGGACAAGGTATGGACACTATGAGTTTGTTGTGGTGCCATTTGGACTCACAAATTCACCAACTACATTCATGTGTTTGCTAAATAGTGTGGTCAATAAGTATTTAGACAAGTTTGTCTTACTATTTCTGGACGACATTTTGGTGTATTCCAAGAATTGAGAGGAGCATGAAGAACATATCAAAATGGTGTTATAGGTGTTAAGAGATCATCAACTATATTCCAAATTCAACAAGTGTGATTTCTTTAAAAATGAAATATATTTTCTAGGCCATGTAATCTCAGTCGAACGAGTCACAATAGACCCTGCAAAGATCAAGAAAATCATTGATTGGCATGCCCCTAGAAATGTTATAGAAGTGAGATCCTTCATGGGATTAGCTGGATAATAAAGGATATTCATCAAGCGATTCTCCAAGATCATAAATCCTATTACGTCATTACAAAGGAAGGGAAACAGGTTCATGTGCTCACTAGAGTGCGAAGATAGTTTTCGGTAACTGAAAAAGTTGTTGACCAACGCCCCTATTTTAAATATTGTGGGGACTATTGCAACCCATAAAGATACCAAAATGGAAATGGGAAGTGATTTCCATAGATTTTATCATGGGTTTACCGAATACATTCAAAAAACATGATGCAATCATGGTTTTAGTGGACAAGTTGAGCAAGGAAACTCATTTTATTCCCATAAAGTCTACTTTTGAAGCCATAGACGTTGTCAATGTTTTCATGAAAGAGATATTCAAGTTTCACAGTTTTCCTAAAACCATAATTTCAGACAGAGATGCTAAGTTCACCTCAAATTTATGGCGAAGCTTATTTGTAGGTTTAGAGACACAACTGGCATTTATCACGCCCTATCGTCCTCAAATTGATGCTTAGACCAAAAGGGTGAACATAGTGTCAGAGGATATTCTATGAATGCATGTTATGCATAGACCCAAGCAGTGGGAAGAATATCTACCTTTGGTAGAATTCTTGAATTATAATGGTTATCAAGAATCATTAAAGATGAGCCCGTTAAAGGCTCTATATGGAAGGAAGTGCATATTTTCGATTAGTTGGAAAAATTGAGTGGAAAAAGTTACACTTGGACTTGAATTACTAAAGGAAATGGAGCAAGCCATAGTTTAGATAAGGAAGAATCTGAAAATTTCCCAGGATAGATAGAAGAGTTAGGTTGATAGCAAGAGAACCCCTAGAGATTTTAAGATAGGATACCATGTGTATCTCTAGGTGAAACCCAAGAGAATTTCCCTGAAAATAGGGATGTGTTCTAAGTTGGCTCCCATATATTTTGGACCATTTGAAATCCTAAAGAGAATAGGACCAACAACATACATACTTGCTTTACCACCTACTATTAGAGAACATAATGTATTCTCCATGTCTTTGTTAAAGAAATGTGTACATGATTATAATCATATTATTCATTTGACTGTAATACAAGTGGAACTAGAGGGATAATTCCAGACAGATCCCCAATTCATCCTAGACAGGAAATAAACAATGCTTCAAAATAGAGCCATCGTGCAGGTCAAGGCGCAATGTAATCACTTTGGAGCTAATGAAGATACATGGGAGCTGGAAGATGCCATGAGATTGGCATACCCATTTTTGTTTATTGTATAATTGTAAATGCATGGTGTTTTAAACATTAGGGACAATGTTTCTTTAAGGGGGAGGGGAGTGTAACACCCTATTTTCTCCCAAGACTATAATTATTCCCAAACATCATATGTTAACAATATGAGGCATGTAATTGTGTTTTGATTTAATATAAAAACCAAATTTTTGACTGAGAGGAAAAAAACTTGATAAGTAATAGCCACGATACACCTGATCTAGATGGATTTCGGTGGCCTCCCACCTATTCCAACTGGATTATTTTGGCATTTTTCAACTTTGGCAGTTTTTTCCTAGTTTTTGGGTCCCTAGCTTCCGAGGTCATTTTGAGGCCCTGAACAACGTTTTTAGGGCTCTCCATAGTAATATTGTAGACGAAGTCATATTCTAATTCCAATATCTGTATTCCTCGGATAGACCTTTCCAATAGGCTATCGTGCTCCTAAAACAAAGATCGTATGCAAAAGTTACGACCCTGGGAAGTTGATGTACTAACTTACCCAAACAGAGCCCACATGACTTTTGGCGCTTCATATCCTAGGGTTAGGTTTTTAGATGTCTACGGATTTTGGCATTCTTGTTTATTGTAAAAAGTCCTTCATATCCTAATTGTAATCATCTTCTTGTGAATGATTGCATCTATCACATCTCTTCTTAAAGATAAGCCACCACCATTCTAGCAAGCTTGTTTTCTGTTGCATTTTACAGTTTCAACATATTTTCTTATTGAATAGAAACCAATTTTATTGTATATATGTTATTATTTGTTAAGAATGTTTTGATAATAATATGTATTCATTTCATTATGCTCATAAAATATGGATCAGTGGTATCATAGTGGTCTTCTCCTTGTCATTCTTAATGCATGTTCCCAATGAGGTCAGGGTACAAAGAATTGGGTCTCGAGCTTGTTTCTCTTAAGGATGAAATCTCTCGCATGCCAAATATACCTCTCATGGTGGGAGAAAAAAAAGACAAAGGGACAGGATATCCCTTCAAAATGTTTCTCTAGGAATCCCTCACGCAACAAAGGAACGCAATGATGGATATTTTTGCGCAAATCCTTCGGTGACTACCAACATGCGACACATATTCCTCGAATAAAAGCGCCACCCCCTTCAAGGTACAAATCAAATTCGATATTCATATATTTGAAGGTCAGATAGACACAAATGTTGTAGACAAATGGTTGAATCTGCTAGAAGGGTGTTTCTCTATCCATAACTTCTCGAATAGAAAAAATATTACTTTTACGCTCCTCAAAGTCGTTCCCCATGTCAAAGATTGGTCGGAAATTTTATATGAGAAGAAGGAAACAAAGGAACCCTCATTATTTAAATTGGTGGTCACCTGGGAGTGCTTCAGGGATGCTATTAAGGAACAATACCACCCTTTTGGAAGTTATGATGACCTTTACACAAAATGGACCACAGTCCGGCAGGAAAGAGACCAAGTAGTGTCCGAGTTCACAAATATTTTCCATACCTTGCACACCAAGTTCGGAATCAAATATTCTGAGTGAAATATGGTGCTCAAGTATCATGATGGTATGCATAGATACATCCATGTTGAAATGTAGTTCCTAGACATCTCATCCTTGGGGGTAGTCTACCGATATGCCATTAAACTTTAGCAGAAGCTCAAACAAAAGACGCAGAAATTTGGGCCTGGGAATCCCTCACAACAAAAGCCAAGAAAGGGCGACCTCAACCCACAGAAAAAAGGATAGAGACAATATGGACTACCTCAGGACAACCATTCCATCCCACAAGAAAATAAGCACACTAGAAATCCAAAGAAAGATACTGGGAAGTGGTGTGACTTCCATAAGATCCCTTGGCATAACACTGTTGATTGTTTCTCAAAGTAGTCATTGGTGGTTGAGTTAAAATCCTTTGAATCACATGCGGGTTCTGACTCTGAGTCAGAACTAGAAAGGGGGAGACAGATCATTGATGCAAAACCCAATGCTACCATTTCTACCACCAAGCTCCATTCGAGTGAACCAAATGATCTAGAGGAAGGCGAGTGCCTTTTTCATTCATAGATGTGGGTGAAGGGTAACCCACTGCACTTCATCATTGATAGAGGTAGCCAAAATAACCTCATCTCAACAGAGGTTTTCAAGTGACTCGCCCTACCTAAAATGTCGCACCTGCATCCCTACACCATCGGATGGCTCCACCAAGGAAGAGACATCCACGTCAGCCAACAATGTCTCCTTTCATACAACATCGTGCCCTTCAAAGATGAAGTATTGTGTGATGTTTCCCCTCTCAAAGTTTGTAATGTTCTTTTGGGCCAACCATATTTATGGAAACGTCAAGTTGTATATGAGTCTAGCCCTTGCAGTGTTATTATTACTTTGGACAAGAAATTGTACAAGATACTTGAGGAAGTCCCACCTAGTACTATTTTCTTGATTCACGTAAGGTCATCTCTAAGATGGGGAAGTTTGTCTTCTTTGTGATTCGATCTCAGAATGAACGAAAGATTGTAGCCACATCCAGGGTATTTGCAGTCGACCTCTCCACCCAATAGAAGAAAGTGGATAAGATCATGGAAGAATACTCAGATATCTTCTCCTCACCTATCGAGGTACCTCTGAAATGTCAGGTCAAGCACCCCATCAATCTTACCCCAGGCGCACCACTACCCAATGGGCCAGTCTACTGCTGCTCTCTATTAGAGAATGAGGAGATCAAGAGGAAGATCCAAGAACTTCTCCACAAGGGGAAAATTCTTCCCATATCATCACCTTACGGGAGCCTAATCATGTTGGTACAGAAGAAATATGGAACCTGGTGACTTCGCATTGATTATCAGGTCCTGAATAAAATCACAGTCAAAAACTGGTACCCGATTCTTTGAATCGACCACCACCTAAATCATCTCACGGGGGCCAATAAGTCAGTAAGATTGATATGAAGTCTGTCTACTAACAGGTCTCAATAGAACAAAGAGATGTATGTAAGACTGCCTTCAAGTCAAAGGAATGTCTTTTTGAATGGTTTCTCCTGCCCTTTGGTTTGAAAAATACTCCAGCCACTTTCATGAGGAAGACAGACGATATCTTATGATCATTCACCAATACTTTTGCAGTGCTGTATCTAGATGACATTCTCATTTACAACAAGACTTGGGTAGAACACTTGCAACATATTTAGCAGGTTTTGCACACCCTGCGGTAGCACAAGCTATACGCTAACTTGGAAAAATGATCCTTCGACATGGACATGGTCCATTACCTGGGCTACATCATTGATCAACATGGCGTACATGTGGATATAGCCAATATCCAATTCATCTGTGACTAGCTAGCCCCAACCACACTCACTGAGATTCAAAGCTTCTTGGGCCTTGCCAATTTCTACCGTAGGTTCATGTTGGGATTATCCCATATTGCATGGGCCCTCAGCCTAGTAGCTAGGGGTGGTGGTAAGGTGAAATTTGTGTGGAGTTAGTCACAACAACAAGCGTTTGATAATTTGAAGAAACTCTTGTGCTCAACCCCAGTACTTTCACTACCGGACCTGCAAAAACCCTTTTACATCGAGACAGATGCTTCAGACTATGTTGAGGGTGTCTTTCTCACTCAGTACGGCCACCCCGTGGCATATCATAGTGAGACACTATCAGATGTTGTTTGCAATTACCCCACTTAAGAAAAATAAATGTACTCCATTGTGCAAGCCTACCGCCAGTGGAGACATTACATTCTTGGGAAGGAGACAGTCATCCACACTGATCATAAGCCACTACAGTTCATGTAGACACAAGGAAAATTGTAGAATGACCGCTATCAAAAGTGGTCCACATACTTGCAACAATTCCACCTGAACATCAAGTATAAAACATGAAGCACCAACCACATCGTTGATTTACTCAGTAGACTTCCATTCATGAAACTCACCATAATGATAGACTTTTGTGGCCATGAGACCTCTAGATGGACCCAACTCTATGAGACAGACCCGGACTTCACCACCACCTACCAAATGTTGGGCACAAATGCAGTTTTCGCTAATTTCCATATTCAGGACTAGATGTTGTTTCATCTGGTCCATATCTTCATTCCATCAAGCGAGGGAGTGAATATGATCTAGGAATCCCACTACAGTCTGGTGACAGTACACTTCGGTGTCGAAAATATAGTGGCAATGTTGTAGAAACATTTCTATTGGTTGAAACTTCAACTGGAAGTCAACAAGTATATCAGGTCCTGCACTGCCTGCATTATTGCCAAACCGACCACTAAGAAACAAGGTTTGTAAACCCCTATGCCTACTCTCGACAGGCCATGGGAATCCATCTCAATGGAATACTTGTCGGTCCTCTCGTCCACTAAGAGGGAAATTGACTATGTTTTTTTGGTTTTTGATCACTTTTATAAGATGGCAATTATGGCCACCTACAAGAAGAGAATCACAGCAAAGGAAACTACCAAGATCTTCTTTGAACGAGTCTGGGTACATTTTGTAATCCCACAAGCCACTGCCTCATATCGGGACAATCGATTTCTCAACACATTCTAGTCGATCCTTTGGTCATTGTTGGACACCAAGCTCACCAAATCCATGACCTTCCACCCCTAGACAGATGGCCAAACTGAGGTCATAAATCAAATGATTGTGCATATCCTGCACATGTATAATTACAAGAACCCTCACACATGGGATGAGAGTATTCTCTATGTCCAACATAGCTACAACCAATCCCTGCATAGCTCAACTGGCCACAACCCCTTTCAGGTGGGGTTGGGATTCCAACCATTGGGTCCCATAGATGTTTCACTACCCCTTGCGGTCACCTCGATTGACTCATTTCATGATCCAAATGAAGCTGAAAAAGAAACTCGGTTCCTTGAGAGGATCTAGAACATCCACCAATAGGTTCAATATATCCTATAGAAGTCCAATGACAAGTACAAGCAGCGCCATGATCAACATTGGGTGCCACATAAGTTTCAGATGGGAGAAAAAGTTTGTTTCACTTGCAGAAAGAATGTCTTACAGGACCCCATTGGAACCTTCTCCCACTCTATTATGGATCATACACCATCACCAAGGTTGTGGGTGATAACACTTTTGAGATCAACATTTCTCCTTTCCTTGGCATGTATCCAGTGTTCAACGTGGATATCCTTCGACCTTATTTCCAACCATTATTGGACACCTCAAAGATAACAGAACAATTGACACCAAAAACTATCAACCCCGACTACATACAAAAAGAATCCAATGATCACATTGTGGGAAAAAAATTCAAGGGCACTCACCAACAAAGAATCCAATTTTATTGAGTTGTCAAAGTAAGGAAACTCTTGCACCAAGGAAAGTGGCTCACCCGAGGCCAAATTCAACAGAAATTTCCTCATCTGATGGGGGAAGTCAACGCAATGGAGACCACTGCTTCCTAAGGGCGTGGAATTTATCCATATGGATTTCAGTGGCCTCCCACCTATTCCAACTGGCTCATTTTGGTAATTTTCCAGTTTGGCAGTTATTTCCTAGTTTTCGGGTCCCTGACTTTCAGGGTCGTTTTGAGGCCCTAAACAACATTTTTAGGGATCGACATAGTCAAATTGTAGATGGATTGAAATTACTATGGAAAAATGTGTATTCCTTGGATATACCTTTCCAACGGGCTATCATGCGCCTAAAACAAAGATTGTATGCAAAAGTTACGACACTGGGAAGTTGATGTACTAACTTACCCAAATGGGGCCCACATGACTTTTGGCACTTCATCTCGTAGGGTTAGGTTTTTAGATGTATAGGGTTTTTTCATTCCTGTTTACTGTAAAAATACCTTCATATCCTCATTTTAATCATCTTATTGTGAATGAGCACAATCGTCGCATCTCTTCTCATAGATAAGCCACCACCTTTCTAGCAAGCTTGTTTTTCGCTGCATTTTACAGTTTCATATTATTTCCTTATTGAATAGAAACCAATTTTACTGTATATCTATTATTCTATGTTAAGAATATTTTGATAATAATCTATATTCATTTAGTTCTTGTCAAAAAATATGGATCAACACCAGAGGAAATTGATGGGTAGAGGGACTGATGGGATGGTTGAGTGAAATGGAGATGAGATGCATCAGTGAAGAAAATAGGAAGCTTGCACAAAAAGGTAATCTATGCTTACAAACATAATTAATTCACCTACCAGCACACCAAATCGATGCAGGAGACCTTGTGATAATTAAATATAAGTTCATAGAGGTGGTCGAGTAGTAATGATTGTGGTAGTTGAACCATATAAAGAAAGAATTGCCAATTGAATAACTAACAAGGGAATGTACCAAAAACTGCCCCTTCTGATAATGAAGGGAAGACTGTAGGTTACGTCTCCAAGATGTTGCAGAGATACCAAGTGGATGGAGAAGAATACCAAGGAAGGAAAAATGCAATGTGTGTAGGAGGGGAGAGTATGGACAAAACAAACACATAGAGGAGAGTAAGGATATAGGAAGAGAGACCCTATAAACGTATAAACAAATATGCCACCTAGGGACAAAAGAATGCAACATAAGAATGAGAAGGAAAAAATTCTTAGATACGAGCAACATAGCGCATCAACGTGGATGTGTTGATTGAGAAATAAAAGAATAGATTTCTAGAAGAAAATAGGAAGCTTTTCTGAGTTGTTGATGATCACCCTGAACATAGATGACCCAGATTTCCGAACTGAAGAAATAGTGGGTTGAAACTTGGTGCTTACTAGACATAAACCGACACTGGTAAGAGGAGGTCACCGAGGGACTATTGAGAAGAGAAGGGACCCCCTTGTGAAAAGGAAATCCAATTGAGAAACCACCTAATAAACTTGTACATACCCAAATCTCAGTGAGAGGTGGAAACTTGTGTTATGTCAGAGGAAGAAGGAGAGTAACCTTCTTGGATCATCACAGACTCACAACCCTTCCAAGTTTATTTCCTTGGAGGTATCATGGATTGGCACGGGGGTGGTGTGTTGTAGGAAGTGAATCTACAACAAGGCCTATGGTTGGGAGGAAATAATTCCTCTCTCATTCAGTTGGATTGGATTATTTCCTTATCAGATAACTGTTCATCTGTACTGAAACTGTCTGTGAATGATTTATGTGAATTCTTATGAATGGAACAATTGTATGATAGTGTTATCACTGAAATTTCGTCTGCACATGGCGACAAGAACTCAACATCGTCAAATAGTAATGAAGTCATTCATGGCACTGAATTAATTTCACAGCATTCCAAAAAGGTCAAAAACTATACAAAGTAACCAAAAATTGAAGAGCTCTTTACAGAAGTTGGGTGCGCGTGCACATGCGCGGAACATGAACGTACCATGAACGCATACACGTACGATGCGCGGTTGTGGGCGCAAAAACCCGCGCACCTGCTAAACAGCGCATTTATTGAATTGGTCGGCCTCCCAACCACTTATGGATCAACTCCCAAGCCGATTTGACCCTCAAATCTGAGCTGAATCCGCATGGTAGGCTGGTCAAAGACCTAATAAATCCCTAAAGAGCCTCTTTTCACACTACAAAGGAGTTACACAATAACCCAATGCAATGCTATAAAAATCCATGAAGAAACCTCATTTTCTCAAGGAATTTCATGTAATGTTATGCTGCCTAGATTGTTTTAAGGACTCAATCCTTGACAAGACCACTTTGGCACTATTTCATTGAGTGATCCACCTCTCCATTGAGTGGGTTTGTAAAGGAGTTCTTTCATCACCATTTCTATTTTCTTATTGTAAGGAGAGCAAGTTTGTGAGGGTCCAAGAGCCTTCCTTTGGAGGAAGAAGGGACTCATAGTCCCCTTTCTTCATTGTGCTTTGATTTCATCAATAGATCAGCCTAAAAACATTGCTGATATTGGTATTTTTGTGTTTTTTTATCTCTATATCCATATGCTTATAATTTTAGTTTGTATTAGTTTAATTCTTGATTATAGTTTTGTTTTTCTTTCTCTAACTCTTTCCTCTACAACTGTCATGCTCAGCAAGACCCAACTGGGCATGTAAGCACCTCTTATTTGCTCACCAAGGTGACGAAGAGGGTGAAAACAAATTAAAGACCATACTGGGGAGAAGGTATCAATTCCTACCTCTTTTGGGTTTATTTTGCTCTTCTTTTAGTTTGCTTAACTTGCAGGTGCACAAACCGGCCTCTGCCGACCTGCTAACCAGTCAATTCACAGGAGAATTTAGAGAAATCCATCCGGATTTTCTTTCTCGTCCGTTTGTCACAGGTGCGCGGGTATTCCACCCCACAGACGTGCATCGTGCATGCATGCGCTTTCGTAACAGCCTTTCCCTGCGTGCATGCGCTTTCTGACTCA
Source organism: Picea engelmannii (assembly GCA_009831015.1). Lineage (NCBI taxonomy): Eukaryota > Viridiplantae > Streptophyta > Pinopsida > Pinales > Pinaceae > Picea > Picea engelmannii. The sequence continues at coordinate 14,951 of ML781348.1, read as the reverse complement.
TTTCTTCTCGCGCGCCTGCGCTTTATGCGCGCCTGTCTAGACTAGGGGCCACGCATTTTGAACAAAATTTCACTTTGTAAGTTCTTTGGATGTGGGGAAGGTCATCTCCCTTCTTAAATGTGATGTCAAAAATGTTGTAAATCCACATTACACTTAGTCCCCTCATCATATAAAGGAGTTAGTCGAGCACACATAGTCACTTAGGAGGATAAAAATCAATTTCCCTTATTTTCTTTTTTCCACATGGATGGCTTTCTTTGACTTATAACATAAGTGAACAATCATATTTAATCACATCTTAACTCACATTTGGGACTCGAAGTTGAAGTAACAATCATTGAGTATGCTCTTCTCTCGTGCTTCCAAGCGATCTTGAGAAACAGAAAAGGATTGTGAAAACAATCTCATCTCCCTTAACAAAAATTTTAAAACCTTTAGGAGATGACAACGGCCCTTTTGGGACCCCTCTTAGTTTCATTTTTTCAAACACATTTTGAACTTGTAACGGGCCCATACATGCCCACATGCTACAAAGATAGAATAGTGGTTGAAATTTTGCTTTCTTAGATCAAAACACTAGGAGAGTTTAAAGGTTTGTAATGGGCCCATACATGCCCACATGTTCAATCTAGGATAGTTTCATTCTTTTCTAGATTATCTCACAATAGGGAGTTAAAGGATAGTAATGGACCCACATGTCCACATGCTAGCTTCCTAGGGCTTTTGAATTCCGCAAGGTTGTACCAAAGACATCTAGCTAATTAGGTAATCACACTTTTGTAAGGACCAAGCGAAGTCCACATGCAGTAAGGTGACATCTAAATAACTAAAAATTGGCACACTTTTCACTCACACACAAAATTCACTTCTCACTCACATAGCTTCTTCTCGAAACTTGGAGGTCTAAGTAAGTTTCCTCCAAGAGGATTCCGAAAAAACCCCATCTTTTCTTGACAGGACTATCCACTCCCATTGTTAATCAAATGAGGTTGGTTTTCACCCCCAGCCTCACCAAACAACTTCATCTAAAAAATCTTTCTAAATGCTCACTAAGTTTTCCTCCACAGGAGGTGCCAAAATAATTTTTTTAGTCTAGGTAGGATTTCGGGGATAGGCATCCAAATAACTCCCCGTTATCTGGTTCTCACATTTTCAAACATAGAGGTTGTCAAATAGGGAACTTCAAAATCCTCCAAGTCAAGTGTTCCAATCACCATAAGGCAGGGAGATACCCGTGAAGGGTCGAAGGCCAAGGTCCGGTTGTTCTGTGCGTCCCCCCTTGAGGCACCCAACTCTTGGATGGGATCCAGCCTGTGACCCATTTCTTAGGCCGAAAATCTAAATGTCTCACTTTGGCCGAGGCACCTAGTGACCAACTTTAGGACATATACCCAGGTGGCAATTGTGGGCTGCAATTGCACCTTGATTGGATTTTGTGTGGCTATTGGGAAATATCGCCAGCTCTTTCGGGATGTGCCCCCTCTACCCCTCATTATAACCAATTGTTTCATCCTTCACTAGTGTCTCTTCCGGTGACTTCAGACCCCACTGTTGAGTACTATTGGAAGGTCCAGTGCTATTTGAGAGGAAGGACGTTACGTCTTCTAGGACACGAGCATTTTCTTTCTTTTGATTCCCCCCACGCGGACAAAACCCACTTACCCATATTTATGCTTCTTTCTCATTTTATGTATGATGCACATATGATTATAGTTTGATTTGGATATATATATTGTGTAAACATTCAACGCAAAGGCTTTGTTGGTTTCTATATTTCTCTCACCACTTGTTGCACACATTCACACAACTAGTCTGACATCATAGGGGAACCACAGAACCCCCGTCATTCACGACGCTTGCTCAACCTCCCTCCTATCTTAGGGGGAGTATCTGGTCGTACCCTCTCATCGGTACCTCCTTCACACACTCCTGTGAGTGCTACTATCTTAGGATCAGCTTTTCTTAGTTCTACATTACTTGGGTCAACTTCCCAAGGTCATCAGTTCACTCGCTCTCCTTTACAAGGAAGCAGGGGACCTACTTCCTCTCAAGGAGGGAGCACCAACCCACCTAGTCCCCATCAAGGGTCAAGTTCACAACACAGTATGGCTGGAGCTAACCCTCCCACCCCACTACAGATGCCATATTTGGCCTCTCTCAACATACCAGATCTTACCAAACTCACCAATGATCCTATATTGCATGACGCCACATGGCCTGCAATGCCAACCAAACTTCCTTCAGACATACCAAAGTTTGAAGGAAAGGCAGGGGATGACCCCGCCAACCACGTCATGACCTTTCACCTATGGTGTTCTTCCAATATAATTATGGATGATTCCATCAGACTGCGATTATTTCAACGCACACTTACTGGCCCATCAGCCAAATGGTATGTCGAAGAAAAATCAGGGTCCCATGGGACCTTTGAGTCCTTGGCCAAAGCATTCTTGACCTTCTTCCAATTACCCATCTGCCACGACAATGGTCTAGAACTACTGTCTAACTTCAAACAAACCTCAGCCACCCACATCGCTGACCACATTCATGAGTGGCATAGGTGACATAGTTTGTGTAAAGCAGAAACCACCAAGCAACAATGTCTCGACTAGTTTCTTAGATCACTTGTCTCTCTCCTTGGAAAGGATGTAGCTTCCACCTTCCCTCAATCTGAAGAGGAAGCCATCAGTAAGGCCCAACAGTATGACCTCATTTATGTACAGTCGGGGTACTTATACACAGTACTCCCTGATCTTCCAAAACCTGTGTCGTTTGGCCAAGACAAACCTGGGATGTCTCGCTCAGCAGACGGACTAATAAGTTCCACCACACACCATGGTCCACAACCCCAAACACCACCGATGTATGGAACACCTCAATACCTGCCGGCATATGGGGGAACTCCTTATTACCCCCCACCCCCTTATCGACAACCATACCCTGTTGCTATACCTCCACCCATTAGTGGACCACCACCGGCACCTCCCATACATCCACCTATTCCCACAAACAGTGGTACTCCCTCAACATCAGCTTATAGTACTAGTGACAACACTACGCCTTCCTATTTACCTTATGGATTGGTACCACCACAAGATCCATACTTCCCATTTCCTGGTCCTCCCCAACCCATGGCACCCCCACATCCACATGCGGGGGTAAATTTTGTTCAACCCTCTGTTGCTCAACAATACCAAAATTTTGAACAGTTGAATACAACCAACCAAACTCACCCGTCGAACAATGCCAAGAAGAAAGGAAGGAACATGAATAACAACAACCCTGGTCAAGGTGGGAATCAACCCCCACAACACCAACCCACTGGGGGCAACCAGAACCAAGGAAACCAAAACCCCCAAGGGGGCAATAACAAAAAATGCCAAGGGAGAAATAATGTTAAAACCATCTTCCCTTGTTCTCTTTGTGGTGAGTTCAGTCATTACACTCACCATTTCCCCCAGATTGTTGATTTCAAACGGTTGAAAGACTCGGGTAGTCTTCCCCATTCTCCTGCACAAACTACCCCTCAACAGGCACCACAACAATACGTGCAACAACCCCCTCCCACCGTGCTGCAAAAACCTATCCCACATCAAGATGTGATCAACACCCAACAGTACACACAACATCCCCCACCTCAGGTGGAACAATACCACAACCCCAACAATCCAGTAGAGCGCATAATTCTCCTCACCAGTGAGGAATAAATTCTTCTGCAAACACGTAATCATTAGTATCATACACCCGCTGAGTCTACTCCCATATTTCAAGAGACAAACCCCACACTGACGGGACCCCCGTTGATGATCCATCACCCATCCACCGAACCACCACTTCGCATACCTCGCATCCCCTAGTGTAGGAATGCCCACAATCCACAGGCTAGGGCAACTCATAACTATAGCTTGGTAGACGACTTAGCACAATCCTCGGCTGCCATGTCAGTCTTGGAAGTCTTCCAGACTTGTCCTACACAGCAGAAATATTTACTTTCCGCCTTGGGGGAAGTCGACCCTGCAGATACTCAACTCATCACCTTCGATCTTGATAGCGGAGAACCTCGTCTTCCTTCCTTGATCGCTTTTCAAATACCGGTGAAAATACGGAACATCACAATTCATCGGTGTATCATCGATGAATGTGCCTCTACGTGCATAATGTCCAAAACAGTATGGCAGAAACTTGGTTCCCCGGAACTCATTCCCTCTGCCATCACATTACGATCTTATGACGAACGACCATCCTCTCCTGAAGGGCTCTTCCAAAATGTTCCCGTTGAACTCGGGGGCAAGACTATTCTCATTGATATCGAAGTTATCGACGCCTCGCTCGATTATAATATCCTGTTCGGGCGTAGCTACATGTATGCTATGAAGGCAGTGGCCTCTTCCGTCTTTCGGACAATGATGTTCCCCCACAATAGGAAGATCGTGACCATCGACCAAGTCTCACATTATGAGCCTAACCCATCTGCCAACCTCGATAATATTCTTCCTCTCATCCACACCAACCCAGACGCATATCCACTCGTCGAGATGGGTGCTGGGATTTTTAAAGATCCATCCTTGTTAGGGACGTACCATGGAGCACCACCACTCCTTCCCCCTAATCAAGTCTGCGTCATCCCATCTAACGGAACTCACACGGAGGAAGCTCTTCCTCCTTAGGAGGCTTCAGTCATTCCTGACGTCTCAATAGTCGCAAAACCACTCTCGTCGGAGCCTCCTGCGCACTCGTCAACCTCAACAGTCCATGAATCCACATCCCCTCAAGGGAATAATCCCATTTGGGAGACACTCCCCCAACCCCTCACCCAAATTCCCTTATTTTACCCTCCCCCAGGTATTGAATCTTTTCAGGTAGTCGCAACACTCACACTACCTAATATGATGTTAGCAATCCCAGTTTGGTATTTACACCCACCAGAGATGGTCCCTCGACCATCTCTTCCCCCACAGGACAGACTTCCCATGACGACTCCCATCCTCACCCCCACTCCCCCCCCACTCACTAACCTCCCCGCTATAGCTGGGGGCAGGAGAAAGAAGAAAGATCCCACCACTCCACTTCCTCCACGCATACCACCACCTTGTGCAGTATGTGAGAAAGAGGGCCACCAAACCAACAATTGCCCATCCCTACCCGAATTATGGAATTTGATTCCCCTCAATCAAACTCCCACAACATCCTCTACTGCTGCTAATCCCACTACTAAAACCAACCCTTCCATTAGTAAAGGGTTGAGGACCAAATATGCTTGTGCTATATGTTCAGAGTATGGACATTACACCCACCATTTCCCAGCACTGCCGCGCTTTTGGCAGATGTTAGCGGCCGTACGCCAGAACTTCCAGAACAACCCACGTCCTGCTATGTCCTCTTCGAATATCACTGACATTCGCTATGTCACCACTTCATTCAATGAACGTATGAGGTGCCCTTGCTCTCTCTACAATTAATTAACTCATTTTACATACCAATATCCTATGATCCTTTCATACAGGCAACATCAATTGGCCCTGCTTCACCGACCCGCAGAGGCGATAATTGACCTTACTTCGTCACTCGAGGATATTCATGTCATGGCGCTTACATCATGGCCCTTACTTTGGCATGGCCCTTACATCATCCAACATTGCCTCACCAAAGGTGCATACATCCTGGCCTCCCCTAAAGGCCTCTCGCTCAAGGAACCCGTCAATGGGTTATATCTCAAGAAATTTTATGCTTAGAAGTAGTCATTCTACTTTAGGTTATTTTTTCTTTTTAGTGTGTTTTTAATCTTTCATCCTCCTACCCTCTCGTCTAAACTATCCTTTATGCTATTGACAGATGCTTCCTCCACCAGCCTACCACATTGGTTACGCCGACGGCGCCAGCCATTGGACACCAAATCTCGCTTCGGCTGCTTGGGCTCTCTACACCCCCTCACATGAAATGCTACAGTCAAACGGAATATGTTTGGGGCCAGCAACCAACAACCAAGCCGAATACACCGCGTTCATTGGCCTCCTGGCCGACGCCCAATGTCATCATATTCATCACCTTAGTGTCTTCCTCGACTCTCAACTAGTCATTCTCCAGCTCAACAATGTGTACCGCATACGCGATCCATGCCTCTTTCGCAAATACCTGCAGGTTAGAATGTTATCTCGACATTTTGATTCCATTACATTTACACATATTCCAAGAAAATTGAATCAAAGAACAAATCAACTAGCTAACATGGTGTTAGATTGGCATCTATCACATCAAGCTACACATACATAAACATATCATAAATCCTGTCACAACATATATATAGAATAGACATCATAAAAAACATCAGCAAAAAAACACATGTAGACAACATTCGGATCTCAAAATATGTATACTCATGTATATATATAAAGGCCCATCAGGCTGTCTGAATGTTTACATACAAAAATACATGTGCCCACAGGCTAGCACAGCACCTCGGTACAAAAATCGACTCACCAGCCTATATACAAAAAAAAATATATACATCATACATCAGTCATGGTGCCTCTATCGCACCACCACCACCTACCCCAGGCGGTGGTGGACCACCCATAGGACCCTCCTGCCCCGGCGGCAGGCGTCCACTAGTCATCACAGCCAGCACTGTTGCTTTCCGCACTATGGCCCACCATGGTGGCGGCACCCCCACACACTATGGTCCACATGCCCTCAGGCACGTCCTACAACATCGTCTCCAGACGACGGCGTATGTCATCAAAATCAACTTCGGCCGCCGCCAGAGGAGCGTGTGACGGCCCCGCACCAGGGTCATCGAACCGACGCCTCCTCGCTGCCCTCTCGGGCTCTGCTGGTCACCCCGCGGCATCATCCCGCCGACGTCTCTCTCTATGCGGAAATCTCTCCGTCTCTCGCTGAGCCGACGCTCTCTGCATCTCCACCTCGTGCCTGCGAGGTGCCACATCTGCACAGGCAAAAAACAACAACAACAGATAGTATCATCATCTATATCACATACATAAGGACTGATATCTCAAAAAAACAACATAAATCAAAAACATACATAAATACTAAATATACCTCGATGGTCAAAACCCTCCCCTGGAGGCAGCACCATATCCGGGTCACCCTGGAAGTCAACACCAGCATAGGGGTACCGAAGTACTACCTGCGGCATCTGCCGCCATATCCGTGCCGCATCTGCTGAAAAATAGTGGCCACCTTCGCCACCACCGTGGCGAACCAAAACTGTAGACCACCACCTCAATCGCGGCTCTCATGCCCCCGACATCTCTAGTAGAACCCTCGGGCGCAGCATCGACACCCTCTCCAAAAACCAGGCTACCAGGATAGACCCAAAAGTGAACTCTCTTGTACCTGTGGATCGACAACGGTCCAACTGCGCTATCATCCGCGCATGCAGCATCAGTCCCCATGCGAATTGCTCGCCGCCCACCACTCTCTCCAGCACCAGCAACTGGCCACCACTAATCTGTTGGGTCACAAGTGACCCATATACACGAACAATCATCGTCGCTATGCAACGATGAGCCAGGGAGTCTATAGCACTAATGCTCACCATAGTCCCCGACATGAAGTTCTCACCTGAGCAGTATCGCTCGCCAATAGTCGCAAGGGATATATCCCTCAGCAGCACAGGCTCTACCGGTAGGGGCGTTCCCCGAAAGGGGAGCCCAGTCAGAAAATATACATCCTCCACCGCAGTGAAGGGGATCTTCTCTCTTCGCACGAGGAAGCAGTGCAGCTCCAGACTCCACATCTGGAGCAGGAACTGTAGTAAATACTCTTGTGCCCGTATCAACGGGCACTCAAAGAACTTTAGCAACCCACAGGTTGCTAAAGTCGCTCTCACCCCAGGCTCCTCAATAGCCACAACATCTGGCAACTGGGCCCAGTCTCTCTCTCGCCACCGCACTGGCATCGTCACTGCTGGCCACCTACAACCAACATAGAGTCCTATATCAGATCAGATAACCATCAACAACATCAAAAAGACTCATTTTCTACTCTTCAACCTTGCCTCCTAGGCACGGTTTTTGTTCCCACAGGCGCGCACCCATGCACGCCTGTTCATTGCACAGGCGCGCATATATGCACGCCTGTACACTGAACAGGTGCGCATCAGTGCGCACATGTTCACTTCACAGGCGCGCCCTTATGTGCACCTGCTCATTTTATAGACGCGCATCGGTGCGCGCCTGTCAAACCTATAGGCGCGCACTGATGCGTGCCTGTTCAACCCACAGGCGCGCCCCTCGGGCACGCCTTAAATTCCCCCTATCGTGCACCCATGCACATATGTTCAGTTTACAGGCGCGCACATATGCCTACCTTTCACCGAATCGCCCGCGCATGTGAGCCCCACACCCCCTAAAAACCCCCTAAATACCCATGTACGCCCCCCCTTACAAACCCTACCCAAAAATTGAAAACCTATTTCTATGCAGGATGATCAGATCACTAACCTGATACTCGCAGAAGGTCGATCGGATGCCTCATCCTCCCTGAATCTCCAAATCTCCTCTGAAATCTGCTCGTCCAGTCACTGTTGCAGCAGGTACAAATGAGGTGGCAATGTGGGCCCTATAGCTATATATAGGCCTTTTTCCAAACTTCCACACACCATTCCGGGAGCCCAAGGTGTCCATTCTTCAAACCGTCTTCAGCCACGGGATCAACATACTGCCACCTACATCATAGCTGTCCCTGGGTCACTTTTTATCCTGAGCCCCCGGGGTGCCCTTTTTTTTCATATCATGGCCAGGTACGCACGCACATTGTCACATTTGTCAAATACATGCTCATATATTTGATTCTCTTTAGATATTGTTCACTTCGGGTATTAGGTTGTTATGTGCACAGGTACTTGCTCATCGGTCATCGACATCATCCCTTCAGGTATATATTCAGCACTGGCATGTAGTCTCTCCCGTTGTATTGCATTTACTTTCCCAGTCACACCCGCTGATATTGGCCTTTAGGATCCTCATTCCCGGCTCTGCAGTACCCACACCTCCATTTTCATCTTCGGTACTGTTACCCGGTAGCATTCTTACCCACATGAGTTGTCCCATTCATATCACCTTTTGGCACTTTTTGACACTCATGCTGTTTCTTTACCCTTTAGGGATGGGAGTCCCGATAGTCTTTCATAATGTCATGAATCAGCCACATACTCCTTCTCCTCATTTTGCTAGCTTTCCCACATGGACTCCCAGATTATCTCTTTACGGTTCTATTCCTTTTTTACCTGCACCTCTGCAGTATCATGAACCCTCCATTTCATCCACAATCTGTTTGCCCATCTGCAAACCTATCCTCATTTCGCTTACCTCATACAGATACTCACCAATGGGGCCCCCACCCTTCATCAGTTTTCCAAGAAAATTATACCCTCCCTGGGGCACTCATTTCACACTAGGGCACCCATTTCTGTATTTGTACATTTCTCCCCAAATTATTCATTATTTATTGTACAAACGCCTTTATTTCCAGTCATTACATTTTCTTTTGTCGTCACCATTGGCGACTTGCTTCCTTTTGGCCACACGCAACCCATGTCACCCTTGGTTCGAGTTTTACTTATCATCTACCCTCGCCGACATCGTCCATATCTTCAGAGTACTCCACAGATCACTTACCTCTACCCTCTGAATTTGTTCACCTTGTACCACCTCTGGCACAACTTATCACCAGTCTTGTCGTCCCCCTGACACTCGACCTTGTTACACGGTTGCGGCCAATTTTTTATCTCATACATCCTCCAACCAAGGGCAGTCTTGAGTCTTCTCACTTCTTGACTTCATCCATGTATCTCTGCCACTTCCTCACCTCAGTAGATTCCACGAAGCCCTTTGCTTCTGGGAGTCGCGTTCCCCTTTCATCGACATCAAGACAATTTTTTGGAAAGGCAACAGTATCTTGATTCTCATTCTCCCTTCAATGAGAGATCTTGGACGTCACAGGGTGAAACACCATTGCTCCCTGCTGTCGTTGGCCCCCATAACATTTGACACCAACACTTTCTCGTGTTATGGTGGGTCTTACTTTGCGACTATTGCAGTTATTTTTATCATTTTCCGAAGACCTCTGAACTTGGTAGGGCCATCAATGCCTGCATCACCGTCGCTGCTTATTATCGTGATCATTGCCTATTGTTTAGAGTATGTTCCTTCGCAGAATTGTCTTCTGCCTTTCTCATTACTGCCCCCAAGGGCGCTGCAGTTGTCTACACCAACACTTCAGTCATCTTTTTTCAGCATTACATAACACGAGCATGGGGCATGCCCGCCTCGTTTGTACACAGTTTTCTATTTTTCTGCACACCTCTCAGAAGGTTGGGTCCTACCGGTTCCTTTTTTCTCCAACGGATCACTCTGAACGATCCCACTATTTCTCTCCCTTACAACAACATTCTCAGTAGAAGAAACATTGATGGATTTCGGCTATACGTATGCTCCTAACCTCATCCATCTGGGGGCATCTGTTATCACTAAAATTTCGTCCGCACATGGCGACAAGAACTTAGCATCGTCAAACAGTAATGAAGTCATTCATGGCACTGAATTAATTTCACAGCATTCAAAAAAGGTCAAAAACTATACAAAGTAACCAAAAATTGAAGAGCTCTTTATAGAAGTTGGGTGCGCGCGAACATGCGCGGAACAGGAACGTACCATGAGTACATACGCGCACGATGCGCGGCTGTGGGCGCAAAAACCCGCGCACCTACTAAACGGTGCATTTATTGAATTGGTCGACCTCCCAACCACTTATGGATCAGCTCCCAAGACGATTTGACCCTCAAATCTGAGCTGAATCCACATGGTAGGCTGGTCAAAGACCTAATAAAGCCCTAAAGAGCCTCTTTTCACACTACAAAGGAGTTACACAATAACCCAATGCAATCCTATAAAAAGCCATGAAGAAACCTCATTTTCTCAAGGAATTTCATGTAATGTTATGCTGCCTATATTGTTTTAAGGACTCAATCCTTGACAAGACCACTTTGGCACTATTTCATTGAGCAATCCACCTCTCCATTGAGTGGGTTTTCAAAGGAGTTCTTTCATCACCATTTCTATTTTCTTATTGTAAGGAGAGCAAGTTTGTGAGGGTCCAAGAGCCTTCCTTTGGAGGAAGAAGGGACTCATAGTCCCCTTTCTTCATTGTGCTTTGATTTCATCAATAGATCAGCCTAAAAACATTGGTGATATTGGTATTTTTGTGTTTTTTTATCTCTATATCCATATGCTTATAATTTTAGTTTGTATTAGTTTAATTCTTGCTTATAGTTTTGTTTTTCTTTCTCTAACTCTTTCCTCTACAACTGTCATGCTCAGCAAGACCCAACTGAGCATGTAAGCACCTCTTATTTGCTCACCAAGGTGACGAAGAGGGTGAAAACAGATAGTACATATGAATGTCTAAATCTAAGAGACTATTTGTGTACTTAAACTATTATTTTGAATTCTATAATATGAGCAATGTTATGATGTTTATTATTTCCTGGTCAAATCGTAAAAACGAATAAACAAAAATTGTTACCTACTTGAATACTCTATATGTTCCATGTGTGGAGATCTTGCAAATCATGTGAGGATTTAACCTTAAGTTTGACTATTTGTAATGGCCACAAAATCATTTTGAGTTATCAAAAGTCAGAATCTAAGTCTTCCAGAACTCAATAAAAATGGCTAAGTCCTTAAAGAGAACAATTATGATTCTGCAAACCCTGTGTTGGTCAGTGGAGAACAATGATCATTGATCTGAAGAGACCTTGACCATTGATTGGTGGGTTGCTCAATGTCACCACATTGGATGGATCCCTCGAACGTCGTGGGATATACTCCTAACGAGAGACTCTAAAACAAACCTTTTAGAGTGAGGCCTTCAAAAGGAAATCTCATGTGCTATGAAGATAACCATGAAGTTAAGACTTCGAAGTCAATCTAGTCTGAACTGTAGATCGGGAAGTGGGAGGGATGAATCCTTAGCCATTGATCATTACAGGTCCCACTTAGTAAGTTGTAAGGGTGAGAGATGATTGGGACTGTCAGTGTGAAGATGTGTTTCAGTAGTTGATTAGGCGACTGGATTGAGTGCAAGTCAAGCTGGCTCATCCTTGACTGTCTTCGGAGTACGACTTTGAAGGATTCAAAGTAATCCTATGATGGCTTAGGAGTGTGATTCCAATAGAGGCAAGATATCAGAAATAGGTCAAGGTATGGAGATATGGAACAATAGCAAAAAAAAATTCGTGAGTCCCTTCTAAGTCAAGGAATGGAGTCATAACATCATGGTTGACGTGGCATGCTAGCAGGGAAGTCGAAGTGAATTTAGAGTGACAAGTGTCACTCACCCATTAGTGGATGAGTCGAGTGTGGTCAAACGAGGCTGGAGAACCTTAGACCTTGAATAAATCTCAACCATCTGTTGGGAGATCGTGACTTATGTCTATGCACGTCCATCCGGGAGAGGGGAATATTCCTTGATACATTGAATTCAGAGTAGTGAAAACTGCTCAAGTCATTCTACCTTCGAACGGATGGCATTGAAAGCGAGTATTCTTCGATACTGTATCCGTCAGACATGGGTGATGAGGGTACTAGTGGCAGTATTTACATGCGCCACATAGTTGCAATGTTGTCTCCATGTCATATGGAAAGTGTGACAAGGTGTCATGTGGACGCCATGTGATAGTGGTATAGAGGTTTAAAAAAAAAAACCCAAGAAATTTGGAAGGCCATAACCTTCGATATAGAGCTCAATTTTGAGAGAAATTTCCACAATTGGGAATCTTTTGACGCGAAGAAGATGATGGAGCTGTAAAAGAGAGGATTTGAGATAGTTAAGAAAAGTAGAAATCCTAATATCCCTACCCGTAGGGGTTGGGTGTGTCACAGTCCAAAGGGTTTTTTAAATCCTGGAGCCACCAATCGTACTCTCTAGGATCCGAGTTAGTGCTTCAAGTGACACATGTAAAATGCACAGAAAAAAATGCTAATGACATGGGTAGTCGAGAAGAAATCAATGCCTAAGGATATAGAATGGTGGGAAAGCCACTCTTCTTTTGAGAAAAATTACATGCACTTAGCTTAGGGTTTAGATGCATAACATGATAGGACTCTTGAGACTCTCACCAGGGAATCAAAATGGGTGCTATTTTAGATTTGGGTTATGAAGAAAAAATAAAATAGTGGAGGGTCGGCTAGGGAAAGAGGGAAAAACCACAGAAAGAAGGGAATTAAAAGACAATTCATGATAACCCTAGACACAAAAACATACCAAATATAAAACATGGTGAGATTCAAGATTACTTGTAACATAAGACATTTGGATAGTTGAATGATGAAAGCTCTCACAAATGAAATGGCTTGATTTTGGTTTCACAATGCTCCTTTCATCTTATGAACTAAGCAAATGACAACAAATATGAAAATTAAAGCAACTGGCAGGGTTAGGAGGAACATGACTGATGTTAAAGTTTTTACCAGAGGTGAAGTTTGTAAGTACTTCAGTCACACCAGAGATAATGGTTGAAAGAGCTCCGGAGTACATTGGATATGTTAAGCAAAACTTCTCTGGTGGCACATTTTTGTACATCGGTAACATTGGTGTAAAATCCTCCAAACAAAATTGGATCATATAATAGGAATTTTGTCAATGGTTTGATATGATCATCGGAGGTGATCAAGGGAATTTATTTGGTTCAACTAACGGAGTTTGTAGGAACTCCTCCAGTTGAATCGAAGAAATTGATGTTAACTTTGTCAGTTACAAAGTATGCTTATCGACAGGCTTTAGGGAAATCCATTTGGTTCATTGGAGGACTTAAGTGTAACTCATCAGGTATGTACCAGAGGACTTGAGGAGAACTCTACTGGTATGGATTGGAGTTAAAAGGAACCTTTCCAATAGCCCATAAATTATTCTCAAAGATTTGTTTAAGTGTTTAAAAAAAAATCAACCAAACCTAGATTTGAAAAATAAAGTGACCTGATCAGATAGAGATAACCAAAGATCTAAAAGTCATGGTAAATTTCATCAACAAGCCAAGAAGTTCTTATGTAGAAAAGGAGGGGTCCCATTTTCTTGAAGAGAAGGATTTACAAGAAAGAATAGAAGAAAAGGGGAAGGTGTTGATGCCTTACACAATAGATATGTTTCAGTTCCTTCTTTTGTTTGTATAAAAAATAGTATGATTGACTATCGAAGAAAGATATAGTGGTGTATCCTCATGTCTATCATTGGCTATAATTCATCCAATGAAGGGATTTGTTTATTTGTAGAAAAATCTTCCCACAACACTTAAAAGGAAGTAAGTCTTTCTCTTTGTAAAGATCTTGATCTTAAGAAAGTTCTTGGTTGGCCTTGGAAACATATTAATTGAAAGGTCAAACTTTCAAATAGATGGTAAAATCTTAATATTGAAAATTTTATAGGGTTTGAAGTTGTACATAACTAAAGTGGATAATGGAGCATTAAGAATAAAAACATAATTGTTAGAGCTTTATAAAATGCATTGAGTTAGTAGTGATATCAATAGTAGTTTTCTAATTGTTGTAACGTGATTGGAGATGGTAGGGAGATGATTGGTACATCCATTCTTAATGTTTTTGTTGATGAGTTGGTATAGTGTTTTTATTTTCAAGATGATACCATTTTCAATTAAGTTAATAAGTGGGTAAACTCAATTTTTTTTTTATTATTTTTTTTTCAAGTTGAATAAGAATTTTGTCGTAAGTTATTATTACATTTGATGGCTGAGAATTTTGACAATGAAATTTTACACTTAAGGATTTTGATTTAGTTTAAGACACTCAAAAGCACTCAAATTTGAAAAAAATAAATAAATAAGGTAAAATAATGTCTTTTCAAGAAAGAATAAAATCACTGAAAAAAATTAAGTTTGTTCACTTATTAACTCACTTTATTTCCAACTAATACAC
>ML781347.1:423303-456678 GCA_009831015.1 Picea engelmannii | reverse complement strand
GTAGTTTGCTAGTCTATCAAGCCTTGCATTTACTACCCAAACCTCTTAGCTACTTAAAGTAAAATTTAGGTCTTCCCCTACATTCAATTTGTTTTGACTTATGAATCTTTATGCAAAAAGTCATCCTAGTAAGCCTTCTTTTCATCATAGGATCCCTAGGAATTAACCAACTAATTATATGACCCATTCCCTATAATTGAAATTCTATACAAAATCTTTCTACAAGAAAAGAGTGATTCAATAAGTAAACATTAATTTTTCCAACCGGTAATTACAACCCCAAAAAACCCATTTACGTATAAAGTAAGAAACTCCCACCCTTTAAGAAGTTTGCCTAAAGAAACTCCCTTCCCCCATAGTTTCTTGTAACAAAATAATGTCAGGTTTGTTAACTTTCACCAATCTAACCAAGGTTATTTTTTTAGAAGGACTACTCACCCCCCTTACATTTAATGACAAGATAATCATGAGGAAACCTTGGATGCGTTATGTCTTGTTCTAAGGACTCCTTTCAAGGATTTTTGCTTCATTTGTTGAATCTCCATAAGGGATTTTTCTCATGCTTGATGAAGTTACAACATTCTCCCTAAGTTATTTTTATGGGATTCTTTGATAGGATTAATCCTGAACCCACCTTCTATATTATCATCTTGATTCCCCCTATCAACATTTCTAGATATGAGTTGATATTTGGTGGTTGACTAGAGTCCAAGGATAGCTTCTTGACCAGAATGTACTTGGCTTAAAGATTCATCGCTCAAACTATCCCCTACCCCATTTTTACTTTATTATCTAAGGGCTTAATAATGTTTTCTTTTCTTGCAAGGATGTTTTTATTCTTTTTTATCTTAACTCCCTTAACCCCATTCCTAGGATTCCCTCTAGTTGAAACCCTACCCACTTTTGAGGGAGATGGCTAATTACCCTTATCACTGAAATCAAAACTAGCTTCTTTGGAAAAATAAGAAGAGTTTAATTTAGAGAGAATTTACTTAATTTGCTTACCAATTCTTTCTTCAAGAGCATCTTCTTGCTTGCTAGCTTCTAACCCCATTGATCACATTTCCTTTGATATTTTTTGATGATCTTTGTCCTGTGAATGAAGGGATTTTATTGGAGTCATCACTTTTTATTGCACTAAATCATCTACTGGATCCTTCTTCTAAATCTCAATTAGTAATAATGGACTCTCTACATTATTGTCTCTAATTCTCGCCATCTCCTCCTAAGGGTTTGAGTTTTCCTTCATATATTTACTCAAACAAATCTCTTTCTTCCTCCATGCCTTCCTTACAAAGTTAAAACTACATTCTTCTATTGAATGCCCATATGATTGGCTCCTTGCTCTGTAACATCCCTGGTTTTAATTTCTGCAAATTATAATGTAATTGTATAAATGTGAATTAGGCTGGTGAGTCGATAGGTTGGGGCGAAGAGCGCATATTGATCAAAATGGTAGAGGGCCAATCTATGTATTATGTACATTGAAATGATTAATAAAAGTAGTAATCAATGGTTGCGATACGAGAGGGATGAAAACGATGGGGGGTTATGATTCCACAAGAGAGAGGGGTCCAAGGGGGGAAATATTCATGGGTATTAATCCAACCCACTTTTCCTAAAATTATTATTATCATTGTGTGTAACCTTCTATTTTGTTATTGAGTGTTCCCAAAGCCAATCATTAAATTCACGTATGAGGGTGGGTGTGAGAAGTCACATCCTAGAGTTATTGGGAGCATGGGGATGACGTACACTCATCTTTAGGAAGAGTGAGAATCAACCAAGCAAGGGAGAAGAAGGGAAATATGTATGGAAAGTGGGACAATTTTTTTTTCCAGGCAGTTTTTGGATAGCAAGAGGGGAGTTGAGTGTTGGGAAGAGCACCAACCACACTGTACTTGAAGGCAACCATATTGGGTTGTGTATATGTTGGAAATGTGGCCCATGTGCCTGTAAAATAGGTTGTAAGCATGTAGTGCATTTTTCATGTTGGGGAAACGACTCAAGAGCTTTGTGAAGGCCGCTATGAGCACTCCTAGGGTAACTAAGAGTTCCTAGAGTCCCCAACTGAGAGATTTCCTGGCCAACTGAGTGCATTAGAAGCCCTGATAAATGAATGGTACAACCTAATGGACTAAGAGCAATGAAGGGGGTACATTCCTTGGGTTGTGCAGGTTGTAGGGAAGAGAGTTGGTGGATTGGAACTGTTGTTGGAGTAGAACCTAGGTCTGGGGCTGTTGAACGTGGAGAGTGTACAACCAGGAGTGTCAAATCTCATTGTGGACCCATAGTCTCAGCTCGGAGGTAGCCTATTGTTGAGATAAAATGAACAACAATGCCTATGTTTAAGATGTTCATCCTCAGTACACAACCAATTGGTTATATTTTATAGACATATAAGTTTTTGTTGTTTTTATTATGAATATTCCGTTGTGTAAATGAATATACGAATGTTGTGTGTTTGTTGGTTTAATTGAACAATTGCATTCATGTTTTAACATATGTTGTTAGATGCATGTTTTATTCATGGGCTTGTTGCTCCTTGGGTTATTTTATATGCATGGGGGCATTTTTAATTCGTATTTAGCAGGCTAAGTCGTTTTTGCGGTGACGGGACTCAGATTGGAGGCTAGGTACATTACATGCACAATGGAACCCTCATATAGTCTAAAATCTACCTAAATGAATGTGAACTCGTCTTTATTTCTATATTTTAACTATAGTCCTTTGAGCACTAGTCTTATAAGAAGAGTTAATGTCCAAAGTCCTCCCAAAACTATCCACTATCAATCTTAAAAGTTTATTTGACGATCATTCCAAGAGAGTCCTGGAATCTTAACCCAAGCCAATTTGGTTTGTAGGTCAAAGCATAGATGCCATCTCTCTAAAGTCAAAATTGAAGAGCCTTAATACCATTGTTTATCCATATTATTTATCACATCCTTGTTGGCCCTCATGGTAAAACCTAGTTATCCTTGTGGCATCGAATGGAACGTGGGTGAATAACCTAACAAGGGTACCTAATGCGACCTCAATCAGGATACTAGGGCTTCCCTTGCTATTTGTTAACCATGGAAGCACCCTATCAAAGCTTGGCCTTGATACTTCATTATTTGCTCGAGATACTAGACATCATCTCCAAAAAACATTCTCACTGCCTCCTTCCATTTCTTCAGACAGCGTTTGAATTTCTTCCTTGACACTTTTTGACTTGTGTCCTTATCCCTACTCCTTGACAAGTTCCCTCCACACAAAGCTCATAATTCGACTTATTGCCTACAGCCAAAACCCTCAAGCTCTATGTTTGGTGTTTCTTCACCCCCAAACTCTTCTCTGTATTTTTCCGAGGAGAATTAAGACACGAACACGTCGTATCCTCCTTTAGTGTGACATTAAGCTTTGTCTTAACTCCTTTAACTTTGTTATTTCCCCCATCACACTTTACAGTAAAGCCTCTATCTTACATGTACAAGCTTGCCAAGACATCAATGTCCCCACCATCCCTTTTCATGCTTTCCACATTCTCATTCCCCTTTTTGTACTCATACCTATAGTCTTTAATTCTTAGGACCAAATATTTGTCCCCTCCCATGACCTTTGCCTTTTTTAGCTATGATAGTGATATGAGTGTACACAAATCTCCATTTTTTTTCCCCCGGAAAAAGCAGTTTCATTGTTATTCAATATTGAATCAAAGGAAACTTCCCAAAATACAGACAAGTCTATATATGCTTTGAGACAGTCCAAAAAACACTATGTCCTTCATACTATTTTGTTACATACCACATAATTATAAGTCTCTAATATTGTCCTCACTCATAATAAACCTTACAAAAGATGAAATTTTCATAAATTTACAAAACTTTGACGATGTGCTTGACAAAAACAAAAGAAACCCACTGTCCTTAGACTTAGAAGATATAAAATTGACCATAGTTGATCAGAGAATCCTTGTAGACCTCATCGAAATGGAGCCACCCAAGCTCCTTCTCCAGTGCTTGTTTTGAAAGGGAGACTGTCACCGAATTGAATTGTCTATGGTAACTTGAAGTTTTAGTTCCCAAATCTTCATCTTCCATGACCTTAAGTTAAGTGCTTCAAGTTGAGACTTCCCATCCAACAATTCTATGGCAACTTTCACCAACCTAATATCTTTTAATTGAATGATATTTTTTTAATTTTAAAATACAATTAAAGAAGTTAAAATATATTGCAAGTGTTTGACGTGATCAAATTTGATCAATACCAAAAATCTTGATATTTTTTAATTTTTGAAATCTATTTTAAATAATCAAAATATATTTTAAAAGAGGTAACACAATCAAATTTAATCAAAACCCAAATCTAAAATTAAACCTAAATAATTAAACCTATTTTAATTTTCTTAACCAAAATATAACTATTTAGAAAACATACTACATTGCCCTTCTATCGTGGAACATATATAAATGGTTTCGATTGTATTACAAAAGGCTATTTATACGTTTCTTTCACCACACGATCACCTCCCAAAGGGCTACAACGAGTTTCCGCTACTTTCGATTACGTTTATGTGCTTCAAATTCTTAACCTCGAAGTCCGTTTCAGAATCCCAGTGGTTTGAGGTACGCAGTCTTCAAATACAGTGTTGTTGTGCTGTTATAATCAACTAAGAAATGGACAGGTTTGCGTGGCTGGATGCTCAGAAATGGTGGATTTCTCCATGGCAAGGGTGCTTTCAATGCTCAGCCTGCAGTGAGCACAGATTTCTCTTCTGCATCAAAATTAAATGGGTATTCCAAGGATTCGCTTCATTTCATGTCAACGCAAGCGTAAATTTAAATGCCCACCCAGACACTCCATGTTCTCCTGAAGCGGCTCACCTCTTCTTCGGTTCTCATTCAACGCTATCTGATCCATCCCAACTGGTATGAACGCTACCCCCTCTTCTGTTTTCCTGCTGGGAATACCCGTTTTGTATAATTCAATATTCAATTTTTTTATAGATTCAGAGTTCCACACAGAGGTTCACAATGAGGTAATGTCATTTGGGTTGTCAGGCATTGCGCTTAGGAGTTCTGATGGAAAAGCCCCAGGAGATGCAGGGCTTCTCTGTTTCTGATATTAGGTATTAGGTCAACTAAGGGAACTGTACTTCTTATTATAATTAATAAGAACCTGATGGCGCTTAATTAATATTGTTGTTATTGACAGAGGTTTTCATAGCTCTAACACGGTGCTTATTATGTCAGTCGAAGGGAAAAACTGATGCTCACATTTGACAGTTCTAATCCATGTCTCTTGGAAATGCCACAGGTAAGTCCTTGTTCTCTTCTTGATTGAGTCATTAATCTAATTCCGCCCTTAAAAAATTAATCTTATCCGTTTGTATTGTTGAACCACAAGCTTAAGGACGGCAACCGTTGCTATTATGTTAAACACCATAAGATCTAAAAAAATTGTTTGCGGACCAATTAGTTTTTCTATTAACCCTTTCAATTGAATTAACGCAGTCTGTTTTAATGAGATGCGTAAGACTTTCTTTGGTTAAGCTCACTCCAACTCATTGAAAATTGGAGCAAATTTCCCAGCCCGTGTTGGTCACATATCAAACCGTGAGCATTGTTAAGGTGGGAAATCGGGACGTTACTCATCATTAAATAGCTACGCCCAGCACAAGTTGGATAATTTTGCTTAATCCAGAATTTAGTGGACTATATCTGAAAAAAGAGGGTAGGGTTAATGGGGTAGTTTAGTGTTGATAGGGATCCATCTTACCTAATTGGGTCTTTGTAGAACTCCTTGAAGGAATGGGTTAAAAGTTGGGGTTGTGGATAGAAGCAAGTTTATCTCTCTTATGGGAGAAAACGGCATAGCCATTGCTGTGGGTTGAGTAAAAGTCACATACTGAACAATGAGAAGTGTTTTTTAATTACCTTCTTCTGTTGTTAGAAACCTCCCACCATAAGCACATCCAGATAAAGGAGGACTAGAGAAATATGTTCAAGCAAATCTCATCCTATCATGACCTAAAACAATGATTAAAATTGGTAGGGTTCAAAATGGTCCAAGTGTTTTGTCGTTTGTTTATGTTGTGAAAACTTAATGACTTAATAAGCAGGCACATGAGGTAGTTGAAACTTGAGTGCAAACAATAAGTGTTTTGACAAGAAAATTAAGTCTCCAATGATATAATATATCACCTTAAATTTTTAATCATCAAAATTTCAAGGTTTTCTGAAGTTTTTTTACTAATTACAAGATTATGAATGCTTGACATGGAATAGTTCCAATCACATAGATGAAGATTCCAATCACATAGATGAAGAGAATCCATATGGATTTAACAATTAATTGGTGGCCTGCATCAGGCTGTCATATTTGGCTAAAAAATTACATGTTAGCCTTCCATTTGATATAAATTTAAGTTTCTGTAGGAAGTTTCTTCTCCAAAGTTGTGAACACAACAATTGGTCTTGTTGCTATTGTGCTATGTTGACTTTATAGGATCAGTGTATGAAAATAGTTGAATACCATGAATGTTTTTCCAAAACATTCCCTTGGGATATTAAGCATCAAGGTGTTTTTTAAAGGTTATGCAGGGTTCTATAATTAAACCGTGATGGACTTTACTTTTGATAGAATGCTCTCACATCGAATCTCTGAATATATGCTTTTGACATGTAAGTTTATGTTTGATCAAAGTTGTAAACTTTAGTGACACTACTTTAAACGTTTGATACTCAGTTTGCAGTAGTTTCTGTCATTTCTATATCTTTTAAACAATTTTATCTGCAATTATTATTTTTTAACATCATCAGAGACTTCATGAATTGTATTACTATGGGTGGGTGAATTTTTGGTAATTGCATTTTTTCTACCAAGGAATACAAATTGAGTATTTTATAGAGAGGAGAATTGTTTGTTGTTTCTTTCCTTGTATTATTTTTGTGGAATGTTCCTAGGGAACATTTTGTTTTGCACATTGGATATTAGGATAGGTAATTAAAGAGCATCAAGAAAGTGATGTACATTGTAAACTAGTCAGTTCTCTTTTGTTTTATTGCTAACAATTGACATAATAAAGAATTTTGTTAACTTATTAAGGTGGGTAAGCTTGTTTTTTGGGTCTGTTTTAGTTGAAATGATTTACAGAGACATTAAACCATTTTTTTAGCCACGATTCATATGTCCATCATGTTGCCCATTATTATTTATAGGGTGGGTCTCATCTTTTCTTCAAGGTACGTAGATGTGAACTGATGCATTTTTATTCTTCATGTTACCCGTGTCGTATACTTGTATTTCTGTGTTCTCTGTGTCCCATGTCCTTGTATCACGTGACTTAGGTTACAAGCGTGGAATACAGTGAACAAATACATTGTTTATTGCATATTGGATATTTTTCTGGTTTAACCTTCACTATTGAATTGCAATTATCAATTTCATTATATGGAACTTTAAGTTAACAAATTTATTATGTTGATATACTTGTGAATTTGATCAATATCTTGGGGTTGTTCTATTTGTTTAATTGAAGTTCTTATTTGGGGAAGAAACCTGTATCTTTATGGTTTTATAACATGATATTTTATTTTGGTATGCATCAAATATGGAGCTTACGACTGTCCATTTTGTTTTCTTTTGTGTCTTTAAGTAGTTGGATTTAAAAAAATTCTTCCACCCTTTTCATTGAACTATTTTGACAACATTGCTGCATAAATTGTTGCAAAGTTTCCCTTGGCTAGATATTTTGGGTTCAAAATGTATATATCCTTTGGTTCTGAAAATTTGAAGTACATTTTACTATTCACATTTCTAATTATTGGATAATTATGGTTCTGACTATGTTGATGTACATGAATTTTAGATATATTAAAGTATATGCTATTTCTTAATTGATGTTGAATTTAATTTATTTGCTACCTTCTATAAATGTGTTGTTCATTGTGGGATTTCTAAAGATTAGATATTTAATGTCTTTATCTTTTCATTTTTTATCACTTGTAAAGTTGTGAAAAAATAAGTTCTTAGAATGCCTACAATTGCTATTCTTTCCTGGTAACTTTAATTGATCCTAATACACTGATGTTTCTTTCCATGCCATCAATGAAGGTTCAGAAATTTTCGCTTTGGCCCCCAGATGCTTCTTGTTCTGCTTGTCAAACACAAAAGGTTACGAGGAAGGAAGATAGTGAACAAATACACTGGTAAGTTAGTTTTGAAAATCGCACCATTCAGATGTTTTGATTGTCTAATTGTAGTTTAAATCACTTGTATCTCCCAACGGGAAGGAAATGTAGCTCCATTTTCCTAAATTTACCAGATATTAACATTTTGGAATTCACATACAACAAGATAACTTGTTAGGTGTTCTGCAAGTTTCACTCCAATGCAGGATATTAAAATAGCTAATGGAAGATTGGTTTATCTTCCCAAACAAAAGTTGCTTCTGATGACTCGAATGTTTTGAACATGTTTCTGAAACAAGTTTTCGTAGGTAAATAAATTCTCAACATTTCACAGTCAAGTCTAATTTAAATAGAGGAGCAGGAAAGTATTTCAGCTATGTAGATTCTAAATACTAGTGCATTATGTGCATACAAATACTTTACATGAATATATTGATCTTTACTTTATAATGGCTTTTGTCAATTGCGTATGATCCACTTTTGTATATACTATAGACTCTAGAATTAAAATTTAATGACAGGGAATGGAAACAAAAGAAAATTGAACTAAAATGCTAACTGTCTAGCATACTGTGTTGTGCCTCTGTATATTTGAAAATCACTGCTATGAAACTATCATAGCACAGCGATGATTGCCTGGGGGAACATACACAAATGGGGACCACCCTGAACTGGGTAAATGCCCAAACATGTACTTGAAGTACTCAAACGTCTCCTAGGTTCTGGCTGTACCCAAACCTTATCCCGTCCCTCTCTTAATTGTACCAAACACCCCTCAGTGGTCCCCACCTGTTAAACCACAACCCCTAGCCCCCAAAAACAGAGGAAAAATGAAAGAATGAAAAATAAAAGGTGAAAGGAAAAGGAAAGAAAAAACAAAAGCACACAACCTCAATAATCATAAAATCCACATACCATTATAATATAAATACAATATATTGCTTGAGTTCGGGCATATGCCTTTCAGTTGGTTACCTTTTATTTGCCTCATATGCCTTTCAGTTGGTTACCACCCCACCTCTTAGGGTTGACAACATTCATTTCACTTTTCTTCACTTCTAATATGAGTGATTATGGACATGCTAGGGTGTGAAGGCATAGATTAGTTAACTAGGACCACGCTTGACTTTGTTGCATGGATAATAGCTATAAATGGCAAGAGCCACTGATCATTTGTGGCTTTCGTTGCATGGATATTGGTATTAAACATCAAGTGGCACTGAAACACCCCCACTCGAAAGAATAAAAACTTTTGATGATCAAAATAATGTATTTTTTTCAGCATTTTGCTGTCATCTTGTATCAGCTCAGTTTTGCATCAAACTCAACGATTCTTGAAATACTTGTCGTCTATTTGTGAATCTGGTCAAACTTGCAGACTGAATTTGATTGGTCTTAGTAAACTTGGCTTGATTCAGTGTCTAGCCAAGTTGCCAAGTTAACTTGGCGAGTATTACACTTGCTGAGTCTTGTAACAGAGGCTTGAGCTTGTTTCAATTTTAGAGCACCATTTCTAAGGGTAAAAGCTCTCAATCACCTTCACTTGGTTGATGTGGTGGGGCTGTTGTCCCTAGAAATCAAGGCTTGGTATATCTCTCATGATACGATCTTGATAATGTTGAAAGTTCACCCATGTGAGCTATTAGCCATTTCACTTCATCTTTCTTTCCAATTCTGGTCTCCTACTAGGCTTTAACATAAATCCAAGCTAACCTCCTTTCATTCCATTTATTGGGGGGGGGTTGACCTTGATCAATTCATTTTCAATACTGTTGAAGTCCTGACATGCCATCTACGGACAAACATGCTATTGGTCTCGCCTTGGACATAGAGATGACACCTTTGGCAACATTTCTTTAGTGTTTAAAATTTTTAAAATTTCTAGCTTGGGTCATGTATTTGATTCTCAAAAATCAAAATATATTGAAGCATATATTTGTTGTGATAAAAGTGATGGCTCTCCTTTATTCTTCATCGTGAGTTATGTGGTGCAAAAATTGTATCATCCATATAAATAGGAAATTATCGTTACGGAAGGCATCTAACATGCATCATTGTAGTTGTGGTTGATTCCCAGCTGTCCATTTTGAACAATATCAATACTTCAAGCCAACTCAATTTAGGAGGCTGATTGACAGTTGTTGCCAAAGGTGCTTAATACTGATGGTTAATTCTCAAAGCAATTCAGGGAAGTAACATCTGCCATTTCACCATGAAAGTTGGGGTATTTCATACAAGTGATGCTTCATAATTGAGTCTCAGATTTCCAAATTGTGGTCTTTGGTGTTGTGCTCTTTTACAAGCATGGTAATACAAACACTATCTTCTCTTGTATAACAACATTTAATTTCATTGCGTTGCTTCTTCAAATCCATCTTGCTCTCTTGGTTAGGGTCAATTTTTGACACTTCTGCATCACTTCCTAGATGTTGACTTTGCATCTGAGGGTGATGTTTTTAAATTTCTTCCCTCAATTCTTCCCACTTGTAGTTGTAATCCATAATTTTATTGGTACTTTGAAGTTGTCTGGATTTGCCCCTTGGGAAATTCCTAGGACTTTCTATTTGACCAAGTTATAGATTTGTTTTTCAGAAGTGGCCAACATCATGACATCAAAAGTACGATTTTGATTATTTGAATAAGCAATCACTTTCCTTGATGAGCCAA
Source organism: Picea engelmannii (assembly GCA_009831015.1). NCBI lineage: Eukaryota > Viridiplantae > Streptophyta > Pinopsida > Pinales > Pinaceae > Picea > Picea engelmannii. The sequence continues at coordinate 445,837 of ML781347.1, read as the reverse complement.
ACCTGTAAAAGGCTGTGAAAAGTCCATTTAATTCAAACTTAAATGATTTCAGAAGAAAGCATTTGAGATATGCACAGACCCTGATTCTTTTCTGTGCAGCCAAAGTTGGAAACTGGACATGGACTGGTCAAGAGTAAGAAACTGTTTCTGTATCAAGGAAGTCTATTTTTTGTGAGTAGATTATTACATTGTTCTTTCAGTGCCATGATCATTAATATTTACCTACAAAGGATTTTGTCTTTAAGAGCTATGGAAATAAAGACACGAGGATAAAAGGATTTTGTAACTTATATAGAATATGGACAATTTTGCATTCTTATAGCTGTGTTACCAATGTCCACGTTGTCTAGGTTCCTTCTCATGGTTCCCTAAGGTGGCCTATTCATAAATTCTTTAGGACTTGTCAAAGAATTTCTTTCAGAAGTTTGCCAAATGCCAATTAACCAGGAAATACATCTTGATTTTGAAGTATAGATCTGAATTGACTCATGAAGATCATGATGATAATAGTGCTAGTAATGGGATTCATTCCTTCAGCAGTATGGTTTACTTTCCATAGGAGCCTTCTCTCGTGAATCTGAAATGTTAGCTTTAGTTAGAGAGTATTGCCTGCAACATCCACAAAACACTCTGCCTGGAGTAACTTAAAACCATTTCTCATTAACCTAAGTTGGGGTAGTACCCTATTGAAAAGCTTCAGAATGACTCGTATTTTATAAATAGGTGCGATGTCGGGTATTCTCCCATGTTTATCCTCCAAATTGGATGGAAATTTTCATGACATGAATGGCATGGCATTCTTGTAAGCACTATCATTTAAATATGAGCCTGATTTCCCTCTACCCTCTGTTGGAATTGCACAGAAAATTTTCCTATGTTGAAATCACCTTTCTTCAAATAACCACTGATTATTATGCCTAATCTTTCATTTGGATTTTATACTATGTATGTTAAGAGTTCTAATCTCGCATGCTTTTCAAGTTACATTTGTATCCTTTTTATGATTGAAGATGCTTTTACATCCACAAAACACTATACCTGGAGTAACTTAAAACCATTGATTAACCTAAGTTGGGGTAGTTCCCTATTGAAAAACTTCAGAATAACTCGTATTTTATAAATAGGTGCAATGTGGGGTATTCTCTCATGTTTATCCTCCAAATTGGATGGAAATTTTCATGACATGTATGGCATGGCATTCTTGTAAGCACTATCCTTTAAATGTGAGCCTGATTTCCCTCTACCCTCTGTTGGAATTGCACAGAAAATTTCCCTATGTTGAAATCACCTTTCTTCAAGTAACCACTGATTATTATGCCTAATCTTTCATTTGGATCTTATACTACTATGTATGTTTAAGAGTTCTAATCTTGCATGCTTTTCAAGTTACATTTGTATCCTTTTTATGATTGAAGATGCTTTTACAGTGTTTGCCGGCAACTGCCCAGCCATATTACTGTGAATTTGAGACATGTTTCACTCAATATATATGCCGATGAGGAGTTTGATGGAAGGTGTCCAAGTACTATCTCATTGCCCCAGTAGGTACTTCACTGAATTGAGCATGCTTGTTATTCTTCTTTCTGGAGTCCTAATTTCTGCAGGCTTTCCATTTTTTCTTTGTCAAGTGCCAAAGATTTCAAACCTTGATTTGTACGGTATATTCATCTCAGAATGCTCCATGTGCTTGCTCCAGAGTCATGGAGATACTTGATAGGATTTTTCTGGAGCAAAGGCAAGTGTGTTCCAGTGGTGAGTTTTTCGTTTTGCATCCCTCTTACATAATCATGCAAGCACCTGCATGAGCAAGACTTTTCTTGTCATTTTCATGTTATCTATTAATGTGTTATGCTATATTCAGGGCTAGAGAAATAGTAAATACTAATTATCAGTAGGGTTGCAGTCTTAATGTCCCAAGAGAGTTTGTTTATGTAAAGAGATGTTTTTATTTCTAAGCACCGAGTCCAATGAATTTTTATTTCTGCTATAATTATAGATAACAATTCAAGAGGCGCCGAGAAAATCAAGGGCAAGCATGACTTACCAACTAATGCACGTGAAGTTTTGAGTAATACGAATATGCTTCTGCAGAAATACTTGAATGACATTGATTATATGAGTGAATGTGCCATTAAGGCCGTGGAAGTCTGCAGTGCGGATCCCCCATGGATGGGAAGGATGTTAGACATCATGGTTGGTAATTGCATTATTGAAGTTCTATTGAAGGGGTCTCTTCTTGTTATCACTGGTTATGGCTGTATTGATTATTTTTGTCTTACTGCCAGAATATCTAATTACAAAACTTCCTTGAATGCTAGGCCCAACATGCTGGTCATCATAGTCTGGAACTTGATCAACTCGAAACTTTGAAAGAGCTCTTGCACCAACGATTGGAGGAATCTATGGTAATTTCCTCTATTGTGCTCGTCACTTTACTTTCTGGGTAGCAAACTGTAATAGTGGCATAATGGTCTAGGATATGTTCTAGTGGCATAATTGTCATCACTTGCCCACTTACCATGGGTTCCTTTATAGATTACGCTGAAAGCCAGGAAAATTAAAAATGTTATGCACATGAAATTTTTCTAATATATCTAGTTACAGGAAAAAGAGAAGATTGAGATTGAAAGGACATGGAGAGTGAATTCTCGGCAGCTTATCCAACAACAGAAGAGGCAAGACTCTGCAACATCCACATTAGAACTTTTAAAGCAAGAGGTGTGGTTGTCTAAAATTGTTTTCTTTTATATTATTTCTTGGATTAACATGGAACTGCTGAAGTGGCCAAGCTGTCGTTACATGGGTTTGAATGTTTGAATTGTTATGCTTATTCATGTCTTCTAATCAATTTTTAACTTGCAGAGGAAATGCCTAGAAAAAGCTTCGTTATGGGTGGAGCTTCTGTGCACAGGATTGAAATCATGACTTGGTTGTTTGCGGAATACTAATTTATAGATACAGCCTTATGACAATGATTTTTCTAATTGTGATGGGTATAATGTTTCAATTCCATCAATTTTAAGAATGTAAATTGGTTTTGCATGGATTAATTATGCTTCGGAATTCTGGAGGAAACCTCAATCTTCTAGTTGTATTAGAGACACTTTGTTGTGCATATGCAGAGCAACCTGCCTTGAGAAACAAATTTATCTTCAAAGTTAGTATCTCACATATTAAAAACACACACAACCATTACGAATATAATCAGGAAATGTCATAATTTATTAATGTAGGCATCATTTGTTGTAATCCATAGAAGTATGCATGATAAAATATAGATAACTATCTTATGAAAGTGAGATCCAACTTAACAGAAGTTTAATCATTTTATTCGAGTATATCCAATTCCTCACCATAAAGCTTCTCATTATGCAAGATATATTGAGACCTGTCTGGGGGAATTATCATTCACAATTTATAGAGATCCGAGGTAACTATTTGAAGAAAATGATGGAATTAATATTCAACTTAATTAATCCTCAATATCGGGATGTGCCAAAATGTTTGCTAGTGACTCTTGTTAAAGTTATGGAGTATTTGGAACCAACGCCATTGTAAGATGGTTTTTTTTCTTTATGGTGGAAATACCTATAATAGATAGACTTTCCTAATTCTTTACTATTTTCTGTAGTTTGTGAGAGATTGTACATTGAGATGTGTTGATACAAGGGCTTATTAGGTCGGAACATGCCAACTCGTCAACTCATGACACAACTTCCATAGAATGAATGTACTATGATGGAAATGGAAATATGATGTTAACCTAATGAATCAATTAGAGTTGTTTTTAAATTGTATGAACAAATTCCAGTAGAATTTCTATAAGTACCGTTACCTCAATCCAGTTCAATAAAAATATGTAGAAATCCAAGAAGAAATCAAGGCAGTAAGAAATCCAACTCTTAAGAGTAGAAGCTGCCCTTTCTCTATTATAGAGGGCTTTCTTCCTTGATGGCTGTTCAAGTCTGCTTGCTGCATCTGAAGTCCTAATATCCAAATCTTGTTCTTGTGCCATCAAAATCTTCTTTTAACTCAGGTTTTGGCTTCATTTTGTATATTACTTTTACCATTTTTTGAAGTTATTTGCATGTGTCACTTCCAAGTATCATCATAAATGGGAATGCATTATTGTTGGTTTGGAAAGTAACGAGTACAAATACTAATATTTGTAAAAAAGTTGATATCGAGTATGTATGATGATGGGATTTACAAATCACTAGTTAATGTATGATGATGGATTTACAAATCACTAGTTAAATATCCCATCATTGTTGAAATTAAAAAAGGACCCATGTTGTGTGCATTTAATATTCTTAAACACACAATTATAATAGATAAAAGTAGGTTTTCAGAGAGGTACTGTGCCAAAAATTCAAGGGAAAAAGATTAAAAGCAAATTCATTCATCCCGTCAAAGATCTTTTCAAAAATCTTAGCTTTAATTTCTATCAATTTGCGTTCTTATTAAGAAATCATGAGTACAAAAGTATCTGAACAACCTCACAAACTGAGTGCTATTACAGCTTTAGGTTTTCTGATGGTGCGATGGAAACACTGGAATAGCTTTAGATTTTTTGATTGTGCCAACTAAAATGATAAAAGATTTGTATTGGGATAAAAACAGAATTTTTTTAAGAATGATCATCAAAATGATTACATTTGCTTTGTAGACTTAAATGTTCTATCCTTAAAATGTAATATTACAACATCGACTACTGCATGCCTGTTAAAAAGCCAAACATGCAACTGCTTCCAGGCAGGTCAATAAATTCGGGTGAATACTTGGAACAAAGCAAGATTTAAACTCTGTTCATATTTGACCCACAATACTGCTATTTTGACAAAGATAGGCATTGCAACAAGGGTATATTTTTCTTTGCAAAATAACCAAACAAGAGCCTCATGGACATATTCTTTGATCATTTACAGCCTCACTACAGGCACAAAAAATGGAGCTCAGTAAAAGCTCGACACAGATGAGCTACCTGGCAAACTATGATCAGAATCAACATCAACTTCTAAAGAATTGTCATTACACATTGTACACATGTATTCTGTTGGGACGTCCTCTGTATCTGAAATATCAACACACCTTGTGTGCTGCCAAACCTCACAATAATCACAAGCTATCATTCTCTCTCCGTCATCCTCCTTTGTGCCGCATGGGCAATTAACAGTCCATACTTGTGTGCCTCGCTCTGCCCTGTACTTGGACATATCGCCATAGCAATGACCTTGAACAGTAACAACACTCTCTGGCCCTATGAGTAGCATCAAGGTGGTTGAATCTTTAATATTTTGAAGCTCTTTTACATTTTCTACTTGAAAACTTTTGAAACAGATATAAACATCTCTGAAAGCTTGAGCAGCTTCTTGCTTCAGATCTGCTACAGTTGCATCTTTAGGCATGACAAGTAATTCAGGTGGTGTTCTCTGCAAAGTTTGTGTTTCATCTAAGATCTCTGCCACAGCAAACACTCTTATGTTCTCACTCTCTGTTGTAACTATGGGATGTTTTGCCTCGTAATCTTTAATAAACTGTTTACAGTCCATTAGATTTCTTGAGGCATCAGTGAGTTGCTTTCTTAATCCATAACACCATAATTGATTTCTTAATCCATTACACCATAATTGCCTTCTTAAACCATAACGCCATAAGCCAGCAGGAGGCTGAGTATGTAACAGACCAGGATCAGCAATAGGTTGAGGATGTAACAGAGCATGATAGAGTGTCTTCAGGTCTTCCAAGACATGCTCTTTCATGGGTTGTTTAGGATTAGCAGCACTTTGGTAGTTTGATTCAATGGATACACCGTTTCTGTCGGTCAGCCTGTATTTACATGGATAGTCAGTATCATACAAAAAGTCATTAGATTGGATTTGCACAGTAAATTGACAAGGAAGAACAATAAATTGACCAACAAGGAACTAAAGAGTGGATGGAACGAACCTGTACTCAAGTGTTCGTGTAGAAGAATTGCACCGACAGTGCACAATCTGCTTTCCAATGGTTTTTCCTTCTAAACCCATCAGAGCATAGTTTAAAATGTCAGGATCTCTTCCATGACATGTGGCTCCTCTTAAATCATGCCATGTTACCCACATGGATCTATCTGCTACTTGTAGAACCTTGAGCATTGCAGCTGTAATTTCTTCTACCATCTTGGGTGCCCACTTTGATTCAGCGGATTCTGTATTGATAGAAGCTTTGTCCTTGGTAATCATGATGTTCCCTGAACATTTTTTCTCCTCACTATGATTATGGAATTTGTGCAACAATTGCATTATAAAACATACCAAATCTTGGACTGTTACAAGAGGCTTCTTAGACAAGGAACAGTAAAATGATACAATCTGCTTCAGCTGTTGGTCATATCTGCCCACACCTGAAAGAACTGAGTCCAAATGAAGCTTTGATAGACATTGAAGAGCTCTCTTGTACGTCTCATGTGTTGTACCATAACTTCCTCTCCCAAATTCATAGCCCCAATTACCGTACCAGGGGTGCCCTTTTTGCACAGCGTGTAAAAGTCGATAATCAAGCCCATGTTTCTTTGAAACATCCATGACACTAATTTTTCTGTGTAACAATGATTACAAATATTTTGTTACGAGATATTAAAACAAATTGATGTACACAATTTCACATAATCTTTAATCTTTATCTTGCAACATGAAAAATGACAGGTGCTTTCAAAGATTCCATGGAGATTTAGAGCTACATAGAAGGCTTATTCCGATTTTAAGGACACCACCTTTGACATTTTCTGAGTTCAAGATGAAAAAAATGGTTTTCACAGCAGGTGAATTGTATAGGAAAAATATACAACATTTAATATGTACCAAGAAATTCTTTGCAGATTTTCCAAAACTGACAACAAACATATTTTCATTTTTCTGGGTAGTTGATTGTTGATGTCTACTGTAACTCCTTGGAAGTAGAGTGCAAATCACAGCCCCGCTATGCCACTTGGGGCTAGAGTTGGACTCTTAAAACTTTCTCTGTTGGTATTTCCTAGGCAATTGACCTCATCTTGCAGGTTATAATCCAATAAACATGGTTAATTGCTGCATGTTTGTAGAAGCATAGTCACAATTTTAGTATGTCACTGATAAGTGTATTTTAACAGTCATCCACAGAGCATGCTTTTTAATTGCTAACTGTGCACGTCACCTTAATTTGAGAGAAAGATCTACAGCATTCCAGCCCTGTAGAATACATCTTTCTCATTAGCAGTAATCATCTGGTTGAAAATGATAATTATCCAAAAAGAAACCAGAACTTCCCATAGCCATTAGGACTCACTCAGAGCTTGGTATTGTAAAATTAGTGATTAGGATACCTCAGCTGAATATATTCTTGAACAGATAACGTATTCACAATTCAGCAGGGCACAGATGATAACTGACTCTTGGTGGTAAAATGATACGTGCTCCCTTTTAAAATGGTTCTCACAGCAGGTGAATCGTATAGGAAAAATATAAAGTTTTTATTAAGTAATAAGAAATTCTTTGCAGATCTTCCAAAACTGACAACGGACATATTTTAATTTTTCTGGATAATCAATTGTTGATGTCTCCTGTAACTCCTTGGAAGTAGGTACAAATCACAGCCCCCTATGCCACTTGGGGCTAGAGTTGTACTCTTAAAACGTTTTTGCTGTTGGTATTTCCTAGGGGATTGGCCTCACCTTATGCAGGTTTTAAAGCAGTAACATGGTCAATTGCTGCATGTTTGTAGAAGCATAGTCACAGTTTTAGTATGTCACTGATAAGTGCATTTTAACAGTCATCCACGGAGCATGTTTTTTATTGCTACTGTTCATGTCATCTTAATTCGAGAGAAAGATATCTATGGCATTCCAGCCTCTCATTAGCAAGTATTCATTTGGTTTGAAAATGACATTATTGAAAAAGAAATCTACAAGAACTTCCCATAGCCATTAGGGCTCACTCGGAGCTTGGTATTCTAAAATTAGTGATTAGGATTCCTCAGCTGAATATATATTCTTGAACATATGGCGTATTCACAATCCAGCAAGGCAGAGATGATAACTGACACTGGTGGTAAAATGATGTGTTCCTTTAAAAACAGAAATGCTAAAAATAGTATTTCATAAGACCTTAGAAGGGCCCATACAGAGATTTATTGTTCAATAGAAAAAATACACCTCTTTTACTTTTGGAAATCACATCTACAGAACTCGCAGGAACTCAAGGTGTTCCTTTCTGGAATACAAAACTCCTTTCGCTTATGCACATCAGGAAAATTGATAGTGGCATCTAATCTTGAACCAAAATAAAAAAATCCTCTCATTTTGTCCGCATAAAACTGAAGCTTACCTAGCTTTCATCATGATGCATATCCTGTCCCATAGGCCCATGATATCACAGCCAGAAAGAAACCGTGAACCACCTTCCCGTCCATTCACACGAAGCAAGTGACCAAACCCATTTACATGTATTATACCATGTAGCAGGTGCCTTGCATCTTCCAAAATGAGCTGAGTCTCGTCCTCCAAATCAGTGTCCCTGCTTATCTCCAAGTCACACGCTTTGCATCTGAAACAACAATCTAGTTCTTCAGCTAAAGTGTCCAACGAAACAAAACATAAAAACACCATTCATTGATATAAAAATTAATACAAAACTATACCTAGATCACCAGGTTCATCATAGTGACATGGTGGGGGGCTTTGTTAAAGACCCACATTCACCACAAAGAACTTTAAAAGCTTAAGTTGACGAAAGACATTACTCAACGAACACTGCAGGAATACAATACATGCAGCCACTGGGTGTATAAAACGGCAGAGAGGTGCACATTGATACTAGCGGTCACAGCAGAATTTAAAGAGAGCACAAGACAAGCGCAAAAGAAAGATCACACAAGTCCCCAACTATGCATACAATATGCACTTTTCACACTAGACATGCATTACCATATGTATTCCTGCAGGGAAACCAAAGAACCCATGAAATACAGATCTCTGATCATTTTTTTGGCCTACCAATCAAAGTCACTACATAAGAATGCAACTCAAGAGCTATAAAAGCCTACAATAAGAAATAAATGGACACATGGAGAAGTTAACAACTCAACTGGATTTGACCCACATCAGCTAGCAACCTGTAGGACGCTACACAAATCCAACATATACAAATTCCATCGATGCCCCTCTTTGGAAGTGGGCACATCCATCTAACAAACCTGAGTCATGTACATACAGACATATAAACAAGGCATATACACAAGATTCGATGGGAGTATAACTCGTGGCTTGTGAATCAAGATGTGCATCATCCATACCCAAGTCTAAATGGGTCTGTGCTGCTGTACATATCCAGTGTACCCATCACAGAGTCTAGATTCAATGCAACATCGTGCACACACATTTATGGATCCCCACACCTAGGTTCTTTAGGTGTATTAGTTTAAAAACAAGAATGCATGGAAAGTGGAAGTGAGGTGCCACAGAAGCCTATTATCTAAAAGGGTATAAAGCAAAGGTCCATACGACAATGAAACAATACATTTCATGCACATTCAGATACATATTAGCCCAAGAAATTGCAAAATGATTGCCATGCATGGGTATAGGAGTTATTTGACCTTGAAGATGCAGAGGACGCAACAGAAGCCCCACAGGAAGCACAGTGCTGCTTTACATTGTCCGCCTGTATAATGAAGTGGTACCGCGTCTTGCAAACAGGGTTCTCCTGCCAGCCAGCTGAAAAAACACAACCAATCCCCATTTCAAACCCCTTACGCTTAAACCCAATACAGATCTGCGAAAAACAAGCACAAACATCACATACCGACAACCCTGCAGTAGTCGCAGTAGACAGAATCCGACTGCTTCACGTTCTCCTCGACAATATTGAGCGCGATGAAGACGTCTTCATCCTGATCATCCAATCGGAGTCGAACCCGCCACCTCTGGATGAAGGGTGGCGAGGAAATCTTGAGGGGCAGAGGCCCATCAGCATAGGAGAGCAAAAACGATTTGATATTCGAACGAAAGGGCCCCTCGAGGGTTCGATCCCCGGCGGGGCAAGCGCTGGTACCGAAGCTATTGAAAGAGTAATAGTCTGCCACGACTCGTTTTATTCGTTTCAAGGGCCTGCTGACCACCATACCGCTCGTGGGCAGCTCCTTCTTGATCCTCTGGTTCTCTTCTTCCTTTGGGTTCTTTCTCTGCCTCTGTTGCTTCTTCGCCTTGGGTTTTTTGGGTTGGGCAGGGACGCCCTTGAATATATAGCTTTGCATCGCAATAGACCTAATCTACCTAATTGCCTTTTATTAGGAAGGACTAAGATGCCACCTCTACTTTTCTGACTTTTTATCCTTTTTTCTTATTGTTTCATCGGCTGTTTTTTGTATTTTCTCAAAACTCATGTAAATACGAAAAAGGATGGGATTCTGAAATCTCATATAAATACAAAAAAGGGAAGGGGGGAGATATTCGCTGGGTGGTGGTTTGAATTATGAGCCGTTAAGGGCATGGGGCAAATGGCATTCCTTCCCAAAGGGTATTAATTGTGGTAGGAGGATTATGGAGGTATTATTTTTTTATTAATTGTTATACATTATGGAGTTGCCGACCTTCACATGTTTTACTTTACTTCGCCTTCTCCATATTTCTAGAGAAAGAGAGAGATTGTGCGCTTTTTCATTTACTATATTTAGATTATTATTAGTGTATTTTTGCTTATTAATCATTATTTTTATAATAAATTTATTACTTTTATTAATAAATTATTACCCATATATTAATAAATTATTACCTATCTTGGAAATGTTTTAATTGACCACCACAAGTGGATGTGGAAGTGGTAGATATGGATGCTTATTTTATATTGAAATATTTATTAATATATATTTTTTGAAAATGGATGAAGGAAATATTTATTAATATATATTTTTTGAAAATGGATGAAGGTGTGTTGTAGATATAAATTTAAATTTTTACTTTAAATTATTTATGGTTATTATTTTTATAAATGTTTTAATTGATCATTTCAAGAGGATGGGGTGGATATTCAATTTTTACATGAATACTCATTATTTCACATTTCAAAGATATTCAATTTTTACATGGATACTCACCTCTTTAAAGATGTGGTAGATATTCAATTTGTACATGGATGCCTATTTGATGGGTGAAGGTGTATAAAAGTGGGTTGTGGAAATAAATACACATTTTCACTTTACATTATTAGTTACCACTATTACTATAAATGTTTTAGTTAATTAGTTCAAAGGATTGGTAAATATTTCAATATACACATGGATGCCATGTTTTATATTGATACATTTATTCACATACCTTTGAAAATGGGTGAGGGTGGGAGAATGTGTCTTGTGTAATAAATGTACACTTTCACCAACATTACCTTTGTGAATGCCCTATTTGACTACTTCAAATGGATGTGGTAGATATTTCAATATACACATAAATGTTGCACATTATAATGATATTTTATTAATACATTTCTTTGAATGCCCTATTTGACTCCTTCAAAGGGATGTGGTAGATATTTCAATATACACCTTATAATGATATTTTATTAATACATCTCTTTGAATGCCCTATTTTACTCCTTCAAAGGGATGTAGGGATGTGGTAGATATTTCAATATACACCGGATGCACACTTTATAATGATATTTTGTTAATATACCTCTTTTGAAGGTGGTGATAGCCCATAAAAATATGTTATATAGTAAATGTACATTTTCACTTTATACTATCCATTTATATATAAATATGTGTTTTTATTTCTTATTATTCACTTTTTAATATGAAATGCACTTTCACTCCAATGTTAATCATTTTTCATGAAATATTTATTTAATATAAACAAAACACAAAGTTATGAAATAGTTTGAGTTTCCAATTTGAAAGGATTATAAGATGGGCCTAAATTATTTCTCAGCTAACCCCACAGTCTCAAATAAATATTTTGCATGCTTATTAACTTAGATTCATGTGGCCTTTATCATACATCATCCTTTCATGGGCTAATGGAGTCCTTAGGGTACCTCCTTAACATTCACAAACGTCACTCCTCCAACCTTCATGTTATCAATTTTGACATGGATTAATTGTGCTCGCCCTTACATTCACTTGTTAGTGCCTTCAAGTGGGTCTATAAGGGATTAGATGACCCACCTATCTCACTTAATTCTTTTGTAATTGACAGCTCCATTTTATAAAGAGTGGGAAAGTCAATGGGCTTGTAGGTTTTCACCATGGACAACAAGGTGCCCTTGCATCACTTCAACTCAACAAGAGCACTAAGAAGATACTAGAAGTCATTTTTCCATTTAATAAGACAGAACATGGCATCAAACAATTATGAAATATTTGAAAAATAACTTAAAGAGGTCACTTATAAACCATAATGGCTCCTTACCACCTATGTGTATTATCGAATGAATGATAGAAGCATGCAAAAACTTGGGAGTTGAAGTGCCATAACATTGCTTTATGTCAATGAATGCTAATTGTTTTGCTCGTTAACTAGAATAACATGATGTGGAATCATCTTGTGAGATAAAGATAATGAGACTTCTTATGGACTCATCACTATATTGAACACATGATGTGTGATCAATAACAAGATGTGTGATCAATGACAAGATGTGTGATGTATAGCAAGGATGAAATTGTCACACACTTCTTGATTCTATTGTTGAAACCAAGGTTTAGTCCAATTCATCATTAACAATAATGATAATGAAGAAATAAGGGTTTGGTGAACAAAATAAGGAACACAAAAACCAACCATATTTCGGTGCATTTTGTTTTCCGTTCATGAACAAATATTTAGATAGACACACAATGGGTAGAAAAGGGTTGGTGGGAACTTGGATGGTAGGTACTCTGCACTTGTGAGATCAACTAGATGAGGAGGAAAATATTGAGGTTGAGCATGGATTCCCAATATCTCACATACATCTTGATCCATCTTTTTAATTGTTGTGTATCCTATGATATCTTCCAACTTGGCATTTACCTTCATCTCCACAACATATGGCAATGATTACTACTATGTATTTATAAATCGTTGTGGCTCGGAAACCCCCAACCAATTTTCTCTACCATCATTTAACAAACACAATGTAAGAGTATTTTTGGATGCCAAGGAATTACAAGAAGGAGATAACATAACTCTTCAAATAGAAGGTGTTAATTGAACAACCTCCATCCATATAATATTCTCTCCCTAATATGTAGAATCAAATTATTGTCTCAATTATCTCTTACTCATCTTGGATTCAAAGTCAACCATTATTCATGTCTTCTGTGGTGTCAAACCTTCAAAACTCTAGTAAAAATCAAGAAAAAAAAAAGTAGTGTATTCTTGAGCCCATTGAAGAGAAGAAAACATTCCACTACCAAAGGCGATGATATGACTCCAACGCCATTGTGAATTGGAGGAAATATTGTTTCATTATTGCCCATGATAAGCATCCAACCACAATTCCCACATATTATCTCCTTCTCTTCGATCTACAGTATGTCCATTTAGAGGTTGTTGATCTGGAATTGAGCAATGCCTTGTATGTCCTTGTTTATTACGAGGCTACCATAGTATTTTTGCTAGTATATAATAAAATATTGAGTAATGAATTGATTGATATGAATGATTGCAATGAGCCTCGTGAGAGTGTATAAATATGTATTGGTTGGTCTCAAGGTGAATGGGTGTGTAACCCTTGATGTTTTTTTAACCTAACTATTATTATTATTATTATTATGTTTGTTACATTGCCACCCTTTTAAGGGATGCTATGTCCTCAAATAATAGTAAACAAGATTTTCTCTAGTTGTACGAGTTTGATTTGGTTCCTAACTTTAGTGTTGATGAGGTTCCTTTGTAGTGTGTGCATCATATTTTTAAGTATTCTGACCTAGTACGTGAAACCTTGTTGCTTTTTGGTAACATTGATGTCTTGGAATCCATTTTTTACCACATATGTGACAATTGTTTTCCTTATTTGTATCCCTTTCTAAGTGGTGATATTTAGTATTGTTGTAATAGCTTGGTGCACTGTAATTGGTTTTCTTTATTTATGGTTCAAAAAATACCCCTTGTTGACTAATGAGCTTCCTTTCGATCATCTTTGTTGTGTTTCTAACTTAAACTAAATTATTGGGACTTGATAGCCTAAGTTCATGGTGTATAATGGGTTTTAATCCTATCATATACATTTTTAGTTGTTGATCATCTGTAAGATTAGTAAATCTAGTCGCTAGGACTTCCCATTCATGGGTATATTTGTTAACTATCCCCATTTGGCACAAATGAGTGAACTTGGTAGAGTGTCATCTTCTTCAACATTGTGAAATATCTTAAGAAAATATTCTATGAACATTTGCCAAACAAGTGGGAAATCACTAGTCTTCTTTCACCATCGTGTGAACCAATTGTAAGCATCACCTTCTAAGTGTAAGGATGTTATGAATATCTTTCTGATTCATTAGCAAGTGGGTTTGTAACAAAAATCCCTTGCTTTTATTTACCCACATAATAGTCCTTCTATTGCCAACATTGTTATTGACTTGACAATAAGTGTAAACTTAAAACGAGAACTCTAGCCTTAAAAACCCATATTTCTGGGTGAAAAACATCAAAATTAACTCTCAAATAAAAAAGTGGTGTTTCTAAAATCACCCATTTTTTCAGTGTTAAAATTACAATTTTTTTGAAACAATGGCCTTAACAATGGTACCATTGCAACAAAAACCTTAAAATCAACCATTGAATCAAAAAGTGATGTCCCCCAAATCACCTCCTTCTTCTTCAAGGTTAAAATTACAAATTGTTTGAAATCATGGCTTTAACAACTAGTATAGTTACAACAAAAACCTTAAAATCAACTCCTAAATGGAAAAATGGTGCTCCAAGCATCACCCCCATTTGCTTTTAAGATCAAAAATTGATTTTAATCTGACTAATTGATTAATTTTAATTTATTTTTCTTTTAAGTTTGTCTTTAAAACTTTGTTTTAGTTTTTCCCTGCAAAATTTGGTGTCAGAGCTTGCATTACATATGATAATGCATGTCTAGTTTAATCAAAAGAAAAGTGCATATTGCACACATAGTTAGGGACTTGTGTGATCTTTCTTTTGTGCTTATCTTGTGCTCTCTTTTAATTATGTTGTGAGTGCTAGTGTCAATGTGCACCTCTTTGTCGTTCTATACACCCAATAACCGCATATATTGTATTCCTGCAGTTTTAATTGAGTAATTCCTTTTGTCAACTTAAGATTTTAAAGTTCCTCGTGGTGGATGTGGTGTTGATGTTTGAGAAACATTGGGCATGCATTTTCCCAAGATTGATCATGGTGATTTGACCAGTGGAGAATGGCCTTGGCATAGTCTTCGAAGGACATAAGACTCGAGGTGTTGATGGATCTCCAAGAGGCAGCATCGGGAAGACATTCACTCACAGGGGTGTACCTGTGGTGAATGGTCCAAGCGTAGTCTTCGAAGGACAGAAGACTCGAGGTGATAGTGTTCCTCCAGTGTGTGGTAGCATCGGGAAGACATTCACCCACAAGCGTGTACCTGTGGTGAATGGACCTGGTAAGCATCGAGTGGACCTTCTCCTAGATTAGGTTGCAGACCATTGAAGATAGGATACATTTATCACAAGGGTGTACTTGTGGTAAATGGGCCCATATGTATTCCTCTCCTTGTTCATGGCAAGCGATATGGACTCGAAGTGCTTGAGGTGCTTTCCATGTGTCAGATAGCATCATGATGACATTCACTCAAAAGGGTGTACTTGTGGTTGACCTTGCCAGTAAAATAAGGTGACTTGACTAGTATAAATAAAGGCAAGTTCATTTTAGTATTACACATCTCATCAACTCTCCTCTTCTAGTGTGCATTGCACAGTTGCTTCGTGCTAGTTGTCAGTTGCAATGCCAGTTGTCAGTTACCAGTTGCACTATCTTTGTCTAGTGATGGGCCATGCTTGAGGGTTCTTCCTCACACTAGGGAACAATTTTCTATGTGCTTGGATTTTTTATTTTTTTGGTGATGTATTTGTGAACATGGATTAAATTTCTTCTAGAGAAAAGTTTATTGGGTTTTTTTTCTCTTGAGTTCGAGTTTTCCCAGGATAAATCTTGTGTCTGTTGTGCATGGTTATCTCTCTTTGATTTTGTTATTTCTGCTACAGTTTTATTTCAGTTGAAAATTTTGGTGTATAATTATTCTACGATAACAGTGGCATTGAAATTTGTTTGAAATCATAAGGAAATAATTATCAAATCTGGAAATTAGAAAAATCAACATGGTATCAGAGCTTTGTTGAGATTTGTCGCTGCACATGAAATGTGCCACTACTCAGATCTGCATTTGTGAAGCTTGTTGAGCAATTTATTGGAGGATGTTGAGATTAATTTTGTCATAGATCAGCTCACCCTAATCTAGTGCACCACCTGGTGGTCTCAGATTGCAATTTGGTGAAAGTTGAAATTTCGCCCCAAATACACTACGACAATTGCAACAACATTTTGTAAAGCTCGTTGAGCATTATTGGACTGAGTTGGGGAGAATTTTGGCATAGATCAGCTTGCCTTGTTCTAGTGCATCCACTGCACCTCTCATATTAACAATTCGTCAAAGTTGGAATTTTAGGGTTTTTCAAGCTTATTGACATTTTCCAAGACATTGAACCTTTTGTTTCAAATTTTGTGATTTCTTTTTTGTCAAGATGGTGGATAGTCTAAGAGTTAGAGGCAACAATGGTGATGTCTCCTACAGTGTATGACAACTCGAAATCAAATGGAACATCAAGCAACAAAACTCCAAGTTTGCATATCAGGTTTAATATTTTTATATTGTTGCATCTTAAGTGAATGTTGTAACCGGGACAACAACCTTTTTTAGAGGTCTATCACTGCCGAGTATTTTTACTATCATATGTGTAGTAATACTTGAATATTGTTGGTATGATTATCATTATGTAAATGCTCACTATCTAGTACTAATGATGCACTTGTTTGCAAGCTAAATTGACCTCTTCCCTAACCTAGTAACTTTATGGACATTACAGTGACTCCTACCTCTTTGGGTAAGGTTAAATTCAATGGAGGTTACCATGGAGATGTTTTTTTTTCTTGTTCCGAGTAGGTTACCATGGAGGAATAATTGGTCACAACACTACAAAAGTGTTGTTCTTGTTTGTTGTTCATGTTCTCGTTCTTATTCTTGTTCTTGTTCAGAGCAGGTCACATGTGATAGCTCTAAGAGGGATCTACAGTGACAGTTGCAGGTGGCAACATGTCAAATGGCCTCTAGTTTGAGACATGGAGCAGACAGTCTAGACAAGGAGTTGTGTGCATGTCAGTATACATCCATGTATCGAAGGAGAAGAGGACAAAGTTAGAACCTTATGGAAAGAATGGTACTATTGTGGGATGCATAGAGTCTCATATGGAGATTGATAGCGAGGAGCAAGAGGCTCCGAAGGATGACTGTACAGATCCATCTAGTCTAGTTGTTCATCCTTCAGATTATCGGTAGGAGTCAGTAGAGCCAGCAAGGCCAGTGGATCTACCTAGAGATGTTACAATGACTAGGAAGAGGCCAACTTGGCTTCGTGATACTTTGCAAGATGTAGAGGGGCATTCAACTCCCCGTGATACTTTCAAGGAGAGAAAACGACCTCAGAGATTATCAAGTTATATGGCATTGATCAGCAACATCATTGATTCCAAACCTTCCAGTTATGAGGAGGAGTAGGTGGCTCCACCAAGTACCATCTCAGAGGGAGCTAGAGTGAAGAAGGAGTCTACCCTCAGGATCCAGTAGGGAGGAGTAGCCTAGGAGATCATACTTCAGAGGAGGTCAGCAGGTTTAGAGGGAGTAGATCCAATGATTGCACAAACTCATAGGGAGTCAAGTTTCAAAGAGAGCATGCAGACTCAGAGTGAGCCTGATCTCAGAGAGAGTCAGTTGGCTCAAAGGGAGAGTCGATCATTCAAAGGGAGTTCCCCCTTTGATTCAGGTGGGAGAGAGACATCTTCCAGGGCTCACATGTGTCATGATTTGAGGAGTCCAGACAAAAGCTTCAGAGGTAGGAGGCTTCTAGGAGATGTGAGACCTCCTGGGATGATCCACTTGTTTCGGTAGACTTTGCTACAGTGATAGAGGAGGCAACCAGTCAAGAGGACTGGGGTATTGTTTTTCCCTTAGTCACAGAGGGAGCAACCAGTGAGGTAGCATGCCAACATGTTTGAGAGGATTCCATGGTGGAAGAGTATCAATACATCATGAAGAATTATGTGTGCGAAATTAGTTCCGAGAGAGACATGAGGAGTCTGTGGTGACTTCCAAATGAATCTATAAGATCAAGCATGCAACAAATGGCAGCATTGAGAAGTATAAAATGAGATTTGTGGCAAATGGATTCCCTCATAAAGAGGGAGTGGATTATGAGGAGACGTTTTGCTCCAGTCACCAAGTACACTTCCATCAAGACTATCATTGCTCTTGCTTCAGTGATGGGTTGGAAATTACATCAAATGGTTGTGAAGACAACGTTCCTCGACGATGTGATTGAGGAGGAAGTGTACATAGAGCAACTTTGGGGCTTTGTGATATATGGGAAGGAGTCTCATGTTTGCAGATTGAAGGAAGCATTGTATGGATTCAAGCATGCACCGAGAGCGTGGTACTCTCGGATTGATGGAAACTTAATAAGTTTGGGCTTCACTAAGAGTGATGTAGATCTAAACCTTTACTACAATGTTATAGATAGTGATCCAATGATCTTACTATTGTATGTTGAGCAGAGTGGCTCATTGACAAGTGTAAGAAGGAGTTGGCTTCAGAGTTCGAGGTGGAGGATCTTGGTCGGATGTACTATTTCTTGGGATTAGAGGTGTGACAGAGATTAGATGAGATCTTCCTCAGTTGAGGATACTAACGAGATTTGATATGATGGATTGCAAGTCCATGGCTACACATATGGAGACAAATATGAAGAAGTTAAGTGATTATGCTTCATATTCAAATTTGATGGATCCCACGATGCACACGCAGTGGATTGGATCCTTGATGTACCTACTTAACACCAGGCCAGATATTTGCTTTGTAGAGAGCACCCTGAGTCAGTATTTGGTTGAAGCTAAGGCAGTTCCATTGGGTTGCAATGAAGCATGTGTTGAGGAAGTGACATGGTACAATTGGATATGGTTTGTCTCAGGTGGTGAAGTGAGGCTGCAAGGATATATAGATTTCGATTGGTCAAGGAGTACAGTAGACAGATTAAGCACCTTGGGGTGTTGCTTCAACTTGGGATCGACCATGATATCCCAGTTTAGCAGGAAACATGCTTCTGTAGCACTCATTACAATAGAGACATAGTATTTCGCAGCTAGCTTCACAAATCATGAAGCAATGTGGCTTCGGAAGCTTTTTGCAGAACTTCATTCGAGACATGGTGCAGAAGGGAGCGGTGAAGCTTAAGCACATATCCACAAATGAGCAGATAAGCGAACATTCTCACCAAGCCTCTGTCCATAGCGAAGTTTGTTTACATCAAAACAAGCTTAGTGTAACACAAAATGTCTCCCTCGCTGAGAAGGAGTGTTGATGTTTGAGCATCATTGAGCATACATTCTCCCAAGATTGGTCATGGTGATTTGACCAATAAAGAATGACCCTAACATAGTCTTCGAAGGATAGAAGACTCGAAGTGTTGATGGATCTCTAAGAGGCAGCATCGAGCATACATTCACTCACAATGGTGTACATGTGGTGAATGGCTCAGGCGCAGTCTTCGATGCCATTATCAATTTTCCTCATGTGTATAAGTGAAAGAGGCTTTGTATTGTAGAAAGTAACACTATGAGTTCGTGCGAGTTCTGTAGATGTGATTTTCAGAAGTAAAAGCGCTGTATTCTTTCTATTAACCCATAAAAACAATACCGCCGTTTTCCGCTGTAACTTGGGTTTCCTGAGACAGAAATATTTGGGACGAGACAGGGGTGTAGAAGAAAGAAATCAGGTTATAATCTACTGGAGCAATAATGCACCAGGGTTAGGCACTATAATGAAGTTGAATCTCGAGAATGAGAATTGACATTCTTCCATGCCGCTAAACTAATATTAGAACGGAGAAAATGAAGGGCCCTTCCTACGGCAAGAAAGCGGGTGAAGGGGCCGAGGGACTACTCTGATCATAGAAGGCACTGAGGCGCTCTTTGGCATCAATTCCACCTGAACACATCAAAAGGAAGGACTGAACACTCCAAAAGGGATGACTTGTCACCTTCAAGACTATATCAGAGAAGAAGGTGAAGGACCTGTCCCAAGGAAGGGCTTTGGAGCCCACATTGCTTCTCTCAGGGCTGATTTCGACCACAAATGATGAATGAGCAGAGGTGAATTCTTGCGGTGAAAAAAACAAAAATTATGTTTTTAAGGTCCTTTTATGATGAAAATCATGGAAAAGCAAAGATGAAATGTCATGATGAAAAAACTTGAGAAAACATTTTAGCTAACTGTTTGGGCTGTACAAAAGTTCAGAGTCCATTTCTGTTTTAAAAGGGACACACAGCATTTTACCATGCAGTATCAATTATCATCTCTGCAGTGCTGTATTGTGAATGGAGTGAGTTAACTCGGAGTAATCTTTTCTTCCGGGTTATTTTTTAGGCAAGTTTTTTGGGGGTTCGCTTTTAAATTTCAGGTTAATCCAGAACTCTGATCTATTTTCTGAGTATCTGGGTTGGTTTAAAATGAGGCAAAACTCTTAAAGTAACTAAGGTAAGGTTCTAAAATGCATGGAACTTTGATCCATGCAAAACTCAAACTACTCTTGAAAATTTCGCTGGATTCACGCCCTTTTTTTGCTTGAAAAGCGGAAGTTAGGAGGGAAGATTGCTCCAGAGTTAACCTACTCCTTTATTATTGTAATGAGTAGCGAGGTGCTCTACATCTTAGTATGTAGGTGATCTTGAGAGGTTAGGTTAACTTTAAATAACGTTACATAAAAAATCAATAATAAAAATAAAGTCGGCTCAATTAAACAAAAATAATTACACCCATTGTGTAAAACTTAACATGGAATGAAATAATAATAAAAAAAGTACAACTTCTTATAATATTATATAAAAAAATCAATAATAAAAATAAAGTAGACTCACTTAAACAAAAATAATTACACCCATTGTGTAAAACTTAACATGAAATGAAATAATAATAATAAAATACACCTTAAAAAGTATACCAATCACTAATTTTACAATACCAAGCTGTTAGAAATTGTCATAAGAATAAGAATTTACATCACTTGTAGGAAAACTCGTACTTATTTTTGGTATCATGTAATTCTATGAAGGATTCAAATTTGTGCATTTGACTTTATGGCAGAAATGCTTCCATTTAATTATTAATTTGTGCATTTTCATTGTATGGTAGAAAAATTTTCATTTAATTATTTTTTTTTCAAAGAAAAAAAATACATATTCCATACCAAACAAGGACCTCTTGGGAATTTGCCCCCCTCAACACATAAAGGAAGTCACCACATGCCCATGCTCGTAGAAACCGTACAACAAAAGGGTATGTTTTCATAATCCATTAGTTATGCCCAACAATGGTTATCATACTTAAAGATCATTTGACTAGGTGGACCTTCGCTCAAATCCACATAAATGAATATTCATGCACATGTTAAGAGTGCCACTATTCCATTATCTTTTCCTATAACAATAAAATTCTCAAAGCATTGCCAATAATGGATAGAGGATTGTAACCCTTGTATTTAAGAAGGGTACGCAACAATCTCCTTCAAATTGGAACTTTCAATAATATCTCTAAATATGGGTTGAATCCAAGGAACCACAAACTTATAAAAATGGTTTACTTCATCCATGAACCAAGGGCCTTTACTAGTAACTTGTGCATGATCATTCTCTTCCATGAAGGCCAAGATGAAAGAACACTTGAAAAGACATCTGAGTTATGACCAATGCCATAAAAAAACTTCTCCAAGATCATCAAACCATTGATGAAGGTTTCATGAAGGCTATTTATCAATGGCCATGAGCCATTAAACCTTGGGTTGAATCCAAGGAACCACAAATTTATAAAATGACCTACTTCATCCATGAACCAAGGGCCTTTACTAGTAGCTTGTTCATGATCATTCTCTTCCATGAAGGCCAGTCCAAGATGAAAGAACATTTGAAAAGACATTTGAGTTATGATCAATGTCATAAAAAAACTTCCCCAAGATTCATCAAACCATTGATGAAGGTTACATGAAGGCTATTTATCAATAGCCATGAGCCATTAAACCTTTAGATTAGCACGCGTTTAAAAAAATGATCTTCTTTACCCAATGAGGATCAAGCCTAATGTGGGAATAAAATTTATGTTCTCCATGTAGAAAGACATAATATGGATCTTCTCAAAAGGAGTGTTTATAAAAGTTGAACCAATTGCAAAGTTGACTTTAGTGGAAGGTTTTCTTGTTCAAAGAAGGGTATCCTTAAAAG
>ML781347.1:402859-423253 GCA_009831015.1 Picea engelmannii | reverse complement strand
ATCTTCTCAAAAGGAGTGTTTATAAAAGTTGAACCAATTGCAAAGTTGACTTTAGTGGAAGGTTTTCTTGTTCAAAGAAGGGTATCCTTAAAAGAGGTTGATTTTTCCTTAACATCCTATTTAAAGAAAAAGGTTTTTGAAACCTAGAGGAGGGGGCCATCACTTTGATTTGAAACACTCACATGGATAGAGCACCAATCACAAGGTTGATACTTTGTAAATGTTGTAATAAACTAGCATGTGGCGATCTTCCAATTGCTTGCCAATAAAAATTAGTTGCGCAAGAGGGGATTCTCATGAGAAATCATGCTTTCTATCTCTAGGATAATAATTTTAAACTAAAAAGGGTTCTCATGAAGATCCACTAGGAAGATTTGAAGTCTTGCCTTCTCCGACCACACCCTTGATTGGAATTTCCATTGACCATTATAGACATTATGCTAGATATTTGGTTGTCATCCTTCAAACATTGATAAGATAACTAAAATGCAATAATAAATTCAAATGCCAAAGTGTTGA
Organism: Picea engelmannii; assembly: GCA_009831015.1. Classification (NCBI taxonomy): domain Eukaryota; kingdom Viridiplantae; phylum Streptophyta; class Pinopsida; order Pinales; family Pinaceae; genus Picea; species Picea engelmannii. Next base: position 422,734 of record ML781347.1, on the reverse strand, counting down.
AGTGAAGAAATAGAGGAACACTTGGATTAGAGTTATATATATGAGCTAATAACCAAACCATCCCATAAATACTCCACTTGAGAGAGTCTCGTTGAAAGCAAAACATCCATGTAGGGGAAGCCATGGAGGGGACAATTTGAATGACAATAAAATTGTTTGTGCCATAATATGAGGGGGGCAATGCACCAACTAACTCACTGCCACTATACAAGGGGTTCAAAACCAACGATATTTTTCCATGGGAGGGTGAAACTTGGGCATAAAAAAACCTAGTCAAATGGCCTAAATCTATGAAAAATTTAGCTAGAAGTTTACCTATGCTATGCCAATGAAAATCATGACATTGGATGAGTTGAAGTGTATGAGGTATGTGTAAAGCTTGTTGGCCTATTCAAAATCACTTTCCAATGATTTCAAATGAATCAAAGAGCTAAGTCTAGTCATGAAGGAGATAAGAAGATGAAAGTGGCAAAGTGTCGATGAGCTCGAAAAAGAACTAAGTTTGCTAGTTCGAAGGCCAATAATCCATGAAATATGTAACATGTCCATGTGATATGTCATAGTGATCAAAGTTGACTTTGTCTTAGACAAATTAGCTATGCCTTGGAGAGTGAATTAAGCACATTTAGACTTGGAGCTATGTGGTTTCACCTTCACAATTAGGCTTTTTTTGGGACCTAAAAGCCTCCAAATTGTTGATGATTACAACTACGTGAGACATTCTCCAGGACACAAACCTGAGCGAGAGCCCTTGAGAGGGGTGTGTGGTTCCTATCTGAGACAGAGCTGGAACATAGAGATGGCCTCCTCCTTAAAGAGAGTTGAAAAGAACTCCAGATCATTCTCCTGTGTAACGCAGTGAGAAAGGAGATCTGCAGAGTTGGACATGCCTATGGTTGAGCACAAGGTGAACGTGTGAAATCCCAAAGTGTTGGGTGCATTGTCATGAGACAAAAATGAAGATGATGTATTAGCCTCCTCTGAGCAGAGACTTGATCAGAAACTCCAGATGACTCTCCTGTGTAATGCAGTGGGAAAGAAGATCTGTTGAGTGGACATGCCTGCGGACGAGCACAGGTGAACGTGATCCTAATGGCTGAGCACTAGTGAAGAAGTGGTTCTTCTGTGTAATACAGTGAGCGAGAGATATGGACATCCCTATGGATGTGCCCCTAGTGTTTGAGCACTAGTGGGTGTATGAGACCCCTTGCTATATTGTTCAAGAGTCAGACCTACCTGTAACCCTAATTGTAATGTAAAGGGTACATGTCAGCCCCACCTTAATGTAATTGATAATTAATGTAAAATATAATTAATAATATTAATTACATTATGAGATAGAGAGGTCGGCCCTGCTGTGCCAATAAACACTTATGTTGACGGGTCAAGTCTAATATAAGTAAATGTAAATTCCCCATTGAGGAATATTATCTTTTGTGTGAGTTTGGAAATTTCAGCAAGTACACCTACTTGGGAAAAGTGCACACCTCTCTAGGGAACTAGTCTTTTAGGGTTTGTGAGCACCCTTTTGTGTGCTAGGTTTTCTTGGTGGTGAAGGTCTTTCTCTTGAAGAATATAGCAAAGGATTGGTTGGGTTTTCTTCCCTTGTTGAGAAGGGTTTCCCAGGATACTTCCTGTGTACTTGTGCATGGTGTTTCTTCTTGTGATCTTGGTTGTTGCAACATAATTGGTTATGGTTTAAGTAAAATGATAAAATGGAATGAACCTCATGCTTAAGCCTATCTTATTGAAAAATCAACATGGTATCAGAGCATAGGTCTTGAAGAACCCATTGCACAAGCAATTTTGAGCCATCTTCTCTCTCCTGCAAAACCATACGGTCTTCCTAGGGTTTCCAGAAGTTCTGTACGACCTACCTTTCTAAGAGGTTTCAACACTTGAAACTTGGATGTTGGGGCTAAAACTACCATAGGAGTGTATGACCTCCTTCAACGCACCTCTAGTAAGCTTTAGATTGAAATTCCAAGCATTTTGAAATTTTGGCCCTAGGGTTTCTAGGGTTGCTGCAACTCATTGAAGGAGCTCTTCAGATCACCAATGTTCTCCTATCTTTCAAAGGCTTATTCTTGGCAGTCATAAGTCCAACAAAACCTAAAAGTGCTAGCCTAGCCTAGCCATTAGGTTTTCTAGCCCAGTTGACAAAGGGTTGTGAAGAATCTAAAATTATGATGAACACAACTATGATGGAAGATAAGCTTGATGGGTCAAGCAACTTCAAGTTCATGGAAGACAAGACTTCAAAGGAAGACTTATTGTGGGTGATACAAAAAGGTGTCACTGTGACATACCTCCTTCATGAAGATGTCAGAGGACAGAGATCAACCATGTGCCATTGGAGAAATCATATCAACACCCTTAGGTATGCACTTGTATATATATTATTTGTATCATTGTGATGAGGGTAATTGTTGGACGAAGGAACCTTTTGTTGAAGTCTTGGATCCAGAGGGATCTCAGTGCATTCAGAGGAACAAGACACTGGAAGTGAAGACTCCAGGTTTGATTGTTTTAATTGTCACTCCTCTAACCTATATTTCTAAAGTTTGCTACATTACAAGTAGGTGTTGTAGTTGTGACAACAATCCTTAAATTGTTTTGATTCTAGAGATGTACTCATTATTCTCCTTAGGAGATATTCTTGTTTTGGTTCCTCTTGTTTTCTTGTTCCATACAAGTTAAGAACAAAGGAATATGTTTATCCTTCAGAGGGATTCACTTGACTCAAAGGGAGTCAAAATGATTTGAGAAAGAGGAGGAATAGAACCATCTTTGAGACAACCAATCTAATAATGCATGGTCATAATCTTTCTATGATTCCATGGGCAGAAGCATGCATGACATAGTGTATGTTTAGAACAAGAGTCTTCACCAAAATTTGAAAAACATAACTCCCAAACCTTCACCGGAGTGAAGCCTGAGATTGAACACTTCAGGACATTTGGGTGCCCAATGTATTTGCTTGTACCCAAAGAGAAGAAGTCCAAGCTAGACCCTTTAGGGAGAAAGGATACATTTATGGGATAAACCGTGAATCATCGAAGACATTCCAGATCTACATCCCTGGTTAGAGAAAGATTGAGACAATCAGAGATGTTGTCCTTGAAGAAGAGATAGTCTTTCAAAGATCCAAAGAATCTCAGATGGAGATTGACAGTGAAACAATACCTTCTCCCCCTTCAACATTTCAGAGGGAGACAAACATTATTCCAGCTGATCCAGTTGCACCAGTTGATATGTCCAAAGATATTGTAGTAGGGCATAAAAGGCCTGCCTAGGCTCACTTTGCATAAGGCAGAGGAACATACAAGCCCCTCAAGGCACATCCCGAGAAAGAAAAAGAGATTTTCGAGCTATCCTTCAGTCATGAGCCACTTCATTGATTTTGAGCCTCCTTGTCTTGAAGAAGCAACCAAAGAACATGTATGTCAATATGCCATAACAAAAGAATATCAATATATATTAAAATAATGATGTTCAAGATATTGTTCAGAGACCAGAAGGGAAGTCTGTGGTAAATTCCAAGTAGATCTATAAGATCAAACATGCAGCTAATGGAAGTGTCGAGAAATACAAAGTGAGATCTATAGACAAATGATTCTCACAAACAAAGGGAGTTGTCTATGATGAGACACTTGATCGAGTAAGCGCGATACACTTCCATCCGTACTACCATCCATGAGTTGGAGACTATATCAGATGGATGGATTCTTGATGAGTTTGGGTTTCAGCAAGAGTATTTCTGATCCAAACCTATATTATTACAGTGTTGGTGACGAGAGCCTGATTTTGATGACTTATTTAGAAAGCCTTGTTGTTGAATATAAGTAAGCTTTGACTTCTGATTTCGGGACGAAGGATATGAGTATGATGCACTACTTCTTGGGACAAGAAGACCGATGAGATTTTACCGATTCAAGGAAAATATATAGTGGGAATATTAAAGAAGTTTAGTATGACAAAATGCAAATCCACAGTGATGGATTTGAAGAAAATGAATGATGATGATTCATACGAGATTGATCCACAATTGATCAGATCATTGATGTACCTAGTTAACACCAGACTTGATTCATGCTATGGAGTGAATGTACTTAGTCATTCCATGAGTCAGTCGAGACAGACTCACTGGATAGCAGCGAAACATGTATTGAGATATCTACGAGGCACAGTTAGATATGGCCTGTGATATGTCTCCAGTGTAGACTTGAGTTTGCAGGGATATGCAGAATGGACATAAAGTACAGTGGACCAGAAGAACACATCCAATTGTTGTTTTACTGTGAAGTTTGCCTGGGTTTCCTGGTGCAACAGAAAACAAAGCCTTGTGTCCTTGAGTACCACAGAAGCAGAGTATGTAACATCGAGTGTGCGAAGCAATGTAACTTCACAAGCTTCTGACAGATTTACTTGATGGATCCTATGATTATAACCATAGCTGTGTGTAAAGCTCTTTGAGAACCCAGTGTTTCACGATAAGATCGAAACACATTGAGATAAAATATCATTATATTAGAGACATGATGCAGAGGAAAATAGTACACTTGCAATACCTTCCTACACATGAGTAGATTGCAGACATATTCACCAAATTAGCTTGGTGAAGGATACCTCCCTAGATGAGAGGGAGTGTTGATAACTACAACCAAGAACTAAGTTCAAAATACATCCGTGTGAGACTTGGCATGATGAAGAATGCCTCCCTAGATGAGAGGGAGTGTTGATGATTGCCTCTACGTGAGACATTCTCCAGGACACAAACCTGAGAGAGAGCCCCCGAGAGGGGTGTGTGGTTCCTATCTGAGATTAAGCTGGAACATAGAGATGGCCTCCTCCTTACATAGAGTTGAGAAGAACTCTAGATGATTCTCCTATGTAACACAGTGAGAAAGGAGATCTGCAGAGTTGGACATGCATGTGGCTGAGCACAAGGTGAACATGTGAAATCCCAAAGTGTTGGGTGCATCGTCATGAGACAAAAATGAAGATGACGTATTAGCCTCCTCTGAGCAGAGAGTTGATGAGAAAATCCAGATGAATCTCCTATGTAGTGCAGTGGGAAAGAAGATCTGTTGAGTGGACGTGCCTGTGGACGAGCACAGGTGAACGTGATCCTAGTGGCTGAGCACTAGTGAAGAAGTGGTTGTTATGTGTAATGCAGTGAGCTAGAGATCTCGACATCCCTATGGATGTGCCCCTAGTGGATGAGCACTAGTGGGTGTATAATATCCCTTGCTATATTGTTCAAGAGTCAGACCTGCTTGTAACCCTAATTGTAATGTAAAGGGTATAGGTCGACCCCACCTTAATGTAATTGATAATTAATGTAAAAGATAATTAATATGGTTAATATTAATTATATTATGAGATAGAGAGGTCGGCCATGTTGTGTCAATAGACACTTCTGTTGACGGGTCAAGTCTAATATAAGTAAAGATAAATTCCCCATCGAGGAATCATATCTTTTGTGTGAGTTGGGAAATTTCAGCAAATACACCTACTTGGGAAAAGTGTGCACCTCTCTTGGGCGCTAGTCTTCTAGGCTTTGTGAGCACCCTTTTGTGTGCTAGGTTTTCTTGGTGGTGAAGGTCTTTCTCTTGAAGAATATAACAAATGATTGGTTGGGTTTTCTTCCTTTGTTGAGAAGGGTTTCCCAGGATACTTCTTATATACTTGTGCATGGTGTTTCTTCTTGTGATCTTGGTTGCTGCAACATAATTGGTTATGGTTTAAGTAAAATGCTAAAATGGAATGAACTTCATGCTTAAGCCTAACTTATTGAAAAATCAACACAAATGAGGTGCGATTCAAAACAAATCAAAGTGCTAAGTCTAGACTGAAGGGTATAAGAAGATGAAAAAGGACCAAGTTTACTAGTCCAAAGGCCAAGAGTCCATGCAATATGCATACATCCATGTGATATGTCTTGAGCGATTAAAATTGACTTTGTCATAGACAAATTAATTGTGCCGTGGAGAGTGAATGAAAGACATCCAATTTTAACTTCACTAGTGATTAAAATAGTATGCTAGTGTTGTTTTTAATAACTTTATTAAAAAAGATACAAAATGAGCTAATTTAGTCAAATTTAATTAAGTGAGCCTTAAATAATAATTACCAAAGCATTTACTAAATTGATATCTTTAGTTATATTTGACTATATCTATAAACACTCTGATAAAATAATAGATAGAAAAAATAGAAGGACACGTCTTTTAGAGGGAGATGTTCAAAGAGAACAATTCCTCAAGAATGCGAGTTCAAGAATGTGTGTTCAACAATTTAACAATAGAGCAAAAACATAATAAGGAAGCCTTTATAATATACGTATTTATTCATGTATTCAAGAATTTGTAATCTTCTTATATAAGAGTAATAGAACAAAACAATTTTTTTTGGAAAAGATTTTCTTTGAGTTTCAAGTTAAATAATTTTTTTATAATTTTTTATTTTTTATTTTTATATTTAATATTCAACAATCAATAAAATAAATAAATATTAATTCAAAACACTAACATTAAAAAAAAATAACAACATACTAACAATCAATAAAATAAATAAATATTAATTCAAAACACTAACATTAAAAAAATAACAACATACTAACTTTCAACTAAGATATGTTTTGATGCAGCTTGAAAGTCATAGCATCAATATTTTATATATCACAGATATTGTTAATTTTTTTTTACATATTGTGAACTATTATTAGGAAAATTTGAAGGATGTGAATTTTTAGTGATTTTTAAAAAGTGATATTATTTAAATTAAGAATTTTGTAGAGTATTTAAATTTTTTTAGTAATTTTTATAATAAAATAATTTTATTTTATAGAATTTGGACAAATCATTTTTTAAATGAAAATTGATGATTTTTTTTCCAAATAAAAAATTAACTTAAAAATGAAATTTAACGTTAACAAATTTGCTTACTATTATTAAGAGGTTATAAGTCCAAATCTAGAGGGGGTAAGGTATGTATACTTCAGTAAACTTTACCAATCAAATCCCTCGAAGGAGATCCCTTATCCCACAAACAAGAGATCTCATACATCAATTTGGTAACATAACCTTAAACATAGATTATTATTATTATTATTATTATTATGCAATTCTAATTATTTAACAGAACTCCATCATTATCATTATGTGAAATCAATGTTAAATAAAATCCAATTTTATTAATTTTTAATTGAATTTTAAAAATTAAACATTTATATTTGTTTAAAATTTTACTTTATTTAATTTACAAAATAATAAATAAAATAAAATTTTATTAATTTTTATTTAAATTAAAAAAAAAAAAATATGTAATATGTACATGTAATACATTTTTTTTCAACCAGAAATTAACTCGATTTATATTAGAGATATAAATCATTTACATCACAAGCAGTCATTACAATTCGTCCCGGAGACCCAGCCGGATTTGACCTCAAGACCTCCTCCCAACACTTGGAGAAAGGTACTTGTCATTACCAACCGCGCTGTCTCACGGGACTATGTACATGTAATACATATTACACAATATGATAAATAAAATCAAAATTTATTAATTTTTGTTTAAATTTTAAAAATTAAACATTTATATTGGTTTAAAATTTACTTTATTTATTTAATTTGCAAAGAGAGCGGTCATATGTCTTTTCTCAACTTCCAAGTCAAAACCAACCTATGATGAAAATAATAGCGTTTTCATACAATGACAATGATATATTAAAAATTAATGCAATGTTTCATGCTATAAAAGGTCAATTGTTCAAAACAATATATTAAAAATCTAAATCTAAAATAAAAAACTCCTTAAAATAATACTTTTGAAAACCTAAATCTAAAATAAAAATTTCCTTGAATTAATATTTAATACTTTTTATTTTGAAGAGCACAAGAGTTAAATTTTTTTATAGTTATTTGAAGAATAACTTAAAAATGTGTGGTTCTCGAGGCGTAGGATAGTCGGTGATAGAGTGTGCTTTTAAAGCACTCAGTGATGTTAAAGTCATCGATTCAAAACTTGTGGGGAGAAAAAATTCAGCCATGTTAAAGGTTGATGTCAAGCTGGGTACAATCCCTAGATGATTTTGATAACTTAAATGTCCTTAAGTCGTGGTTTCTCAACCACATGCTAATCCCACAAATCACGAACAAACTAACAAACAAAAAAAACTTAAACAAAAAACATGTAAAAATATACTTAAAAATTCATATGTCCTATAACTTTTGAAAAATTGACAACTTAAATTTGATTTATGATTGGTATTTAATGGCATAGAATGCTCCCCGGATGGGGTGACACACGGAGATGCCTCGCCACATGGCTCAGCATCGAGCCATAGCATAAATGTTGATGGCCGCCACCCATCCTCTCTGCATTTACGATGGTAGTTGGCCATTACAACCGCTATACGGAGGAGGGACTCCTCCCTTGCGCGAAAGCTCTCGCTCAGACCACACTCAACATGACAGGGTTTATGGATAGCAAGGCGAATCCGTCATTTGGTAATTCGAAATTTCGAGCGCATGGACAGAGCTGGTTCACTCTCGTTTTGGACCCCCCTGTTGGTTGGGAGCTCTGGTTCCTTATCGTCTTGGCTCACTTTCGTTTCGCTACATTCTCTTTGCATTTTTATCCACCCCTCAACAACAATGAACAGGAAGCGAGGCAGGCCTCGCTGTGGCTCGGCCTGGTACACCCACAAAGAGCAAAGGGAAAGGAGGAAGAATCTGGAGCGCGCTCTGTCGATGGCGACTTCCATTCTCCAGAAGAGGGCACGCGTTGACCAATTGGCTTTGCATGCCATTATCGTTGAGACTAGGACAGAGAGTAGCAGTCATACCATGGAAATTGAGCCTGGAAGTAGTCTGGAGGGAGGTGTTGTGGACAAGTTTCCAACTTGCTATGTTGAAGAAACGTCGTACCTGGAGGAATTAGTGACCACCATGGAACCCCAAGCCATGGCGCCGGACTTACAGGATGGTAGCGGTCCTAAAGACGAGACGACAAACGAATTCCCTGTGTGTATCGTTGAAGAGATATTGTGGACGAGTGACTACAGCCCCACCAGCCATGCTGAGAAGGCAACGATCGAGGACAAGGCTTGGGACAAGGCTTGCGCCGAAAGGAACGTGGACGAGACCAGACCAGGGATGAAGGAGGAAGCGACCGATGCAGGACTGACTGAGTTCGAGGCCAGAGCTGGGATGAACATGGAAGTGGGGAACGAAATCTTCGACGACGCAGGTAATCATGACTTGCATGGTCCATTCCTCCGTGCAGAGCATCTGGCTCTGGTGTTCGAACTCCGAGGCCACATGGAAAACCAGGGGCACAAAGCCCTTCTCATGGGACAACGTCTGGACTTTCTCCTTGACGCGTACTCCAACGCTCCAACAAAGAGGAAATGTCCATTTTGTGTGCAGGCATTCGCCATCCCAGCCAAGTCCACGTGGCAGACAGGCAAAGGCGACAGGTCACCGGGTATCTAGGTTCTCCTATGTTAGTTTGTTTTATGTTTAATCATGCTGTTGCTACATGTAAACTTGACCTATGACCATCTGTCCTAGTTTTCTTCGGGCAAGATAGAGGGCAAAATAGTTTTCCAAACTATGTTGGTTTCCGATAAAACGATAGCATTTTTAGTGACTCAGAACTATATCTCTATGTATTTTGTCAATGTTTCTCTGATCACTTAATATAACAAGTACTCCCTTTTTTACTTAAAAAAAAATTAAAAAAATGACATAGAATGATTGAATAATATAACTTTAAAGATCGGTGGGATAACATATTTGTTCCATAGGTGTGTGTTTTTGGGTCCCATTACTTATAATTGTTAGGCCATAAGGATAAAGAAGAGGCGTATGATTGATGTTGTATGTTTTTTTTTATTTTTTTATTTTTTTATGTTTTTGATAAATAAAACAATAACTTCAAAGTAGAGAGGATTAGAGAGGATTTGTAGTGGGATTTTGTTTGTGATGTTTTAAAGGATGTTTATTTATTTAAGATAAATGTTTGAGTCCGTAAAATAACATTGTTTTAAAATGTAGTTGTAGTCTATAAACAACTTTAAATAATCTATTTCAATTTTTTTAGTAGTATAATTTAAAAAAAAAATTATAATCATGATTATTTTGTAATACATATTTATTTAGTAGAAAGTGTGTTAATTGTTTTATTCACTTTTTTTTTATTATCTAGATTCAATACTTGTTTGATTGGTTTTATGTGCTTCGAAAGCTAGTGGAGTGTGTAGTCTTCTATGTGCTTTCCAAAATTAGAAATAACAAATTGCATTTGGTTTGAGTTTCATGAATGCTTACCTTTGGACAGGTTGATTACTATACAATGAAGTTCACTTCGATCTGCCTCCATTGCATCGAGTTAGTGCTTCTATTGCATTGAAGTACCCATTATCACCTCAATCTGAATAGACAGATTGTTGTCATGTTCCTTGGCTTTCTTTAAGTCTGCATGAATCGTGCTATCGTTGCCCTTAATTCCCTCCTCATGTCACCTTAGAGCCCTCTGAATTTCCTAAAGTTTCATATAGTCCATTGGGAGACAAAAATCCAGGTCACACTACAGAGAAAAGAACCCAAGAGGTTATGTGCTACCAGATTGAAAAAGAGAAGGCAGACCAAAAAGAATCTAGTCCAAGAGCTAAAGATAGTCAAAGCAAGGGATGAATGCAGGGTCAGTATCAATGAAGGTCAGAGAAGGATCAACTAAGACCCTTGAAGTGAGCCAATCCTAAAGAAAAAAGCACCCAAATCAAAGAAAAGACCAATGCCTAAAACCATATTCTTTCGAAATTTCAAACATGAAACCAGGGATGAACAAATTAACGCCCAAACTAGAGAAAGTTCTATAATTGGACAGGGGTTCGACATAAAGAAAAGTTGACCTCCTTGAAACAAGAGTCAAGCCAAATTCCCATAAGATGGTTCCAGAGATATATTGTGAGACCAAATCCTCAAAATACCGATAGGGAAAGGTATTCCTCTCACATGTAAAGATAAGAAACTACACCATGAACACAAAACAAATCCCTATACAAGCACCCACCAAACATAGCCTTAAAATTATATAGAGCCATCGCTCAAGGAAGTGAAATTCTCGTGCCATAGTCCCATAATTCTTATGCCAATTTCTTTTTAATACTTCATATACATGCAAGGGGATGAGGTGAAACATGTGACAGGGGAGCAGTCGCTTCAACTTACATGTTGATTGTGATCCTTACAACGGGCCATGTGCTCGTGTAAATTTGTTATACGTGCGATGATCTTCATTGCATTCATGGTATGGGTTGATAGTGTTCCTCATTGTTGATGATGATACACCCCATGTTTTTTAAGGTTGCTTTGTTAGCAAAATGATCCACAATAGGATTGTTTTCCCGAAGAACATGGTAGAAATTCACCTTTGTTATTGAGTTTTTAACTTGCTATATCCTCTTGGTCATTGATGCCAAATGAGAATCAAGGGGAGTAGTGTTAAGAAACATGTGGCTTATGACATTTTTGGAGTTGCTTATCATTTTTAAGCTTGATATGCATAGGTTACTGGTGAGAATCACACCTTACACAAATGTGTATGCTTCACCTTGGTTGTTAGTCGATATGCCAAGACTCTAGGCGAATGAATATTTAATTGTTCCTCTGAGATTGATGATAACCCCTCTTGCACTTGCCACCCCAAGGATTAAAACAACATTTCTTAATAAGAACTCAAATAAGGAAAGATTAAAAAAAAAGGTTTGGCTTTACAATTGAATCAGACAAAGGCTATAGACAAATCAAAGCCTTGGGCTTATTTCGATGGGGCCTCTTAGAACCATACCTGCGAGGGTGGAATAATACTCCATCTTTCTAAAAGCGGAAGTCAGGAGGGAAGATTGCTCCAGAGTTAGCCTACTCCTTTATTATTGTAATGAGTAGCGAGGCGCTCTACATCTTAGTATGGAGGTGATCTTGAGGCGTTAGGTTAACTTTAAATAACGTTACATAAAAAAATCAATAATAAAAATAAAGTAGGCTCAATTAAACACAAATAATTACACCCATTGTGTAAAAGTTAACATGAAATGAAATAATAATAAAAAAATACACCTTAAAAAATATACCAATCACTAATTTTACAATACCAAGCTGTTAGAAATTGTCATAAGAATAAGAATTTACATCACTTGTAGGAAAACTCATACTTATTTTTGGTATCATGTAATTCTATGAAGGCTTCAAATTTGTGCATTTGACTTTATGGCAGGAATGCTTCCATTTAATTATTAATTTGTGCATTTTCATTGTATGGTAGAAAAATTTTCATTTAATTATTTTTTTTTCAAAGAAAAAAAATACATATTCCATACCAAACAAGAACCTCTTGGGAATCCGCCCCCCTCAACACATAAAGGAAGTCACCACATGCCCATGCTCGTAGAAACCATACAACAAAAGGGTATGTTTTCATAATCCATTAGTTATGCCCAACAATGGTTCTCATACTTAAAGATCATTTGACTAGGTGGACCTTCGCTCAAATCCACATAAATGAATATTCATGCACATGTTAAGAGTGCCACTATTCCATTATATTTTCCTATAGCAATAAAATTCTCAAAGCATTGCCAATAATGGATAGAGGATTGTAACCCTTGTATTTAAGAAGGGTACGCGACAATCTCCTTCAAATTGGAACTTTCAATAATATCTCTAAATATGGGTTGAATCCAAGGAACCACAAACTTATAAAAATGGCTTACTTCATCCATGAGCCAAGGGCCTTTACTAGTAACTTGTGCATGATCATTCTCTTCCATGAAGGCCAAGATGAAAGAAGACTTGAAAAGACATTTGAGTTATGACCAATGCCATAAAAAAACTTCCCCAAGATCATCAAACCATTGATGAAGGTTTCATGACGGCTATTTATCAATGGCCATGAGCCATTAAACCTTGGGTTGAATCCAAGGAACCACAAATTTATAAAATGACCTACTTCATCCATGAACCAAGGGCCTTTACTAGTAGCTTGTGCATGATCATTCTCTTCCATGAAGGCCAGTCCAAGATGAAAGAACATTTGAAAAGACATCTGAGTTATGATCAATGTCATAAAAAAACTTCCCCAAGATTCATCAAACCATTGATGAAGGTTTCATGAAGGCTATTTATCAATGGCCATGACCCATTAAACCTTTAGATTAGCATGCGTTTAAAAAAATGATCTTCTTTACCCATTGAGGATCAAGCCTAATGTGGGAATAAAATTTATGTTCTCCATGTAGAAAGACATAATATGAATCTCCTCAAAAGGAGTGTTTATAAAAGTTGAACCAATTGCAAAGTTGACTTTAGTGGAAGGTTTTCTTGTTCAAAGAAGGGTATCCTTAAAAGAGGTTGATTTTTCCTTAACATCCTATTTAAAGAAAAAGGTTTTTGAAATCTAGAGGAGGGGGCCATCACTTTGATTTGAAACACTCACATGGATAGAGCACCAATCACAAGGTTGATACTTTGTAAATGTTGTAATAAACTAGCATGTGGCGATCTTCCAATTGCTTGCCAATAAAAATTAGTTGTGCAAGAGGGGATTCTCATGAGAAATCATGCTTTCTATCTCTAGGATAATAATTTTAAAATAAAAAGGGTTCTCATGAAGATCCACTAGGAAGATTTGAGGTCTTGCCTTCTCCGACCACACCCTTGATTGGAATTTCCATTGACCATTATAGACATTATGCTAGATATTTGGTTGTCATCCTTCAAACATTGATAAGATAACTAAAATGCAATAATAAATTCAAATGCCAAAGTATTGAAGTGAAGAAATAGAGGAACACTTGGATTAGAGTTATATATATGAGCTAATAACCAAACCATCCCATAAATACTCCACTTGAGAGAGTCTCGTTGAAAGCAAAACATCCATGTAGGGGAAGCCATGGAGGGGACAATTTGAATGACAATAAAATTGTTTGTGCCAAAATATGAGGGGGGCAATGCACCAACTAACTCATTGCCACTATACAAGGGGTTCAAAACCAACGATATTTTCCATGGGAGGGTGAAACTTGGGCATAAAAAAACCTAGTCAAATGGCCTAAATCTATGAAAAATTTAGCTAGAATTTTACCTATGCTATGCCATTGAAAATCATGACATTGGATGGGTTGAAGTGTATGATGTATATGTAAAGCTTGTTGGTCTATTCAAAATCACTTTCCAATGATTTCAAATGAATCAAAGAGCTAAGTCTAGTCATGAAGGAGATAAGAAGATGAAAGTGGCAAAGTGTCGATGAGCTCGAAAAAGAACTAAGTTTGCTAGTTCGAAGGCCGATAATCCATGAAATATGTAACATGTCCATGTGATATGTCGTAGTGATCAAAGTTGACTTTGTTTTAGACAAATTAGTTATTCCTTGGAGAGTGAATTAAGCACATTTATACTTGGAGCTAAAGCCTCCAAATTGTTGATGATTGCAGCTACGTGAGACATTCTCCAGGACACAAACTTGAGCGAGAGCCCTTGAGAGGGGTGTGTGGTTCCTATATGAGATAGAGCTGGAACATAGAGATGGCCTCCTCCTTAAAGAGAGTTGAGAAGAACTCCATATCGTTCTCCTGTGTAACGCAGTGAGAAAGGAGATCTACAGAGTTGGACATGCCTGTGGCTGAGCACAAGGTGAACGTGTGAAATCCCAAAGTGTTGGGTGCATTGTCATGAGACATAAATGAATATGATGTATTAGCCTCCTATGAGCAGAGACTTGATGAAAAAATCTAGATGACTCTCCTGTGTAATGCAGTGGGAAAGAAGATCTGTTGAGTGGACGTGCCTGTGGACGAGCACAGGTGAAAGTGATCCTAATGGTTGAGCACTAGTGAAGAAGTGGTTCTTTTGTGTAATATAGTGAGCGAGAGATATGGACATCCCTATGGATGTGCCCCTAGTGGCTGAGCACTAGTGGGTGTATGAGATCCCTCGCTATATTTTTCAAGAGTCAGACCTACCTGTAACCCTAATTGTAATGTAAAGGGTACATGTCAGCCCCACCTTAATGTAATTGATAATTAATGTAAAATATAATTAATCTGGTTAATATTAATTATATTATGAGATAGAGAGGTCGGCCCTGTTGTGCCAATAAACACTTTTGTTGACGGGTCAAGTCTAATATAAGTAAATGTAAATTCCCCATTGAGGAATCTTATCTTTTGTGTGAGTTTGGAAATTTCAGCAAGTACACCTACTTGGGAAAAGTGCACACCTCTCTAGGGAACTAGTCTTCTAGGGTTTGTGAGCACCCTTTTGTGTGCTAGGTTTTCTTGGTGGTGAAGGTCTTTCTCTTGAAGAATATAGCAAAGGATTGGCTAGGTTTTCTTTCCTTGTTGAGAAGGGTTTCCCAGGATACTTCTTGTGTACTTGTGCATGGTGTTTCTTCTTGTGATCTTGGTTGCTGCAACATAATTGGTTATGGTTTAAGTAAAATGCTAAAATGGAATGAACTTCATGCTTAAGCCTAGCTTATTGAAAAATCAACATGGTATCAGAGCATAGGTCTTGAAGAACCCATTGCACAAGCAATTTTCAGCCATCTTCTCTCTCCTGCAAAACCGTACGACCTTCCTAGGGTTTCCAGAAATTCTGTATGACCCACCTTTCTAAGAGGTTTCAACACTTGGCACTTGGATGTTGGGGCTAAAACTACCATAGGAGTGTACGACCTCCTTCAACACACCTCCAATAAGCTTTAGATTGAAATTTCAAGCATTTTGAAATTTTGGCCCTAGGGTTTCTAGGGTTTCGCTAATTTTTGCAGAAATTTCAGTATTAGGGTTGTTGCAACTCATTGAAGGAGCTCTTCAGATCACCAGTGTTCTCCTATCTTTCAAAGGCTTAGTCTTGGCAGTCATAAGTCCAACAAAACCTAAAAGTGCTAGCCTAGCCTAGCCATTAGGTTTTCTAGCCCAGTTGACAAAGGGTTGTGAAGAATCTAAAATTATGATGAACACAACTATGATGGAAGATAAGCTTGATGGGTCAAGCAACTTCAAGTTCATGGAAGACAAGACTTCAAAGGAAGACTTATTGTGGGTGATACAAAAAGGTGTCACTGTGACATACCTCCTTCATGAAGATGTCAGAGGACAGAGATCAGCCATGTGCCATTGGAGAAATCATATCAACACCCTTAGGTATGCACTTGTATATATATTATTTGTATCATTGTGATGAGGGTAATTGTTGGATGAAGGAACCTTTTGTTGAAGTCTTGGATCCAGAGGGATCTCAGTGCATTCAGAGGAACAAGACATTGGAAGTGAAGACTCTAGGTTTGATTGTTTTAATTGTCACTCCTCTAACCTATATTTCTAAAGTTTGCTACATTACAAGTAGGTGTTGTAGTTATGACAACAATCCTTAAATTGTTTTGATTCTAGAGTTGTACTCATTATTCTCCTTAGGAGATATTCTTGTTTTGGTTCCTCTTGTTTTCTTGTTCCATACAAGTTAAGAACAAAGGAAGATGTTTATCCTTCAGAGGGATTCACTTGACTCAAAGGGAGTCAAAACTATTTGAGAAAGAGGAGGAATAGAACCATCTTTGAGACAACCAATGTAATAATGCATGGTCATAATCTTTCTATGATTCCATGGGCAGAAGCATGCATGACACAGTGTATGTTTAGAACAAGAGTCTTCACCAAAATTTGAAAAACATAACTCCCAAACCTTCACGGGAGTGAAGCCTGAGATTGAACACTTCAGGATATTTGGGTGCCCAGTGTATTTGCATGTACCCAAAGAGAAGAAGTCCAAGCTAGACCCTTCAGGGAGAAAGGATACATTTATGGGATAAATCGTGAATCATCGAAGACATTCCAGATCTACATCCCTGGTCAGAGAAAGATTGAGACAATCAGAGATGTTGTCCTTGAAGAAGAGATAGCCTTTCAAAGATCGAAAGAATCTCAGATGGAGATTGACAGTGAGACAATACCTTCTTCCCCTTCAACATTTCAGAGGGAGACAAACATTATTCTAGCTGATCCAGTTGCTCCAGTTGATATGTCCAAATATATTGTAGTAGGGCATAAAAGGCCTGCCTAGGCTCACTTTGCAGAAGGCAGAGGAACATACAAGCCCCTCAAGGCACATCCCGAGAAAGCAAAAGATATTTTCGAGCTATCCTTCAGTCATGAGCCACTTCATTGATTTTGAGCCTCCTTGTCTTGAAGAAGCAACAAGAGAACATGTATGTAAATATGCCATAACAAAAGAATATCAATATATATTAAAAGAATGATGTTCAAGATATTGTTCAGAGACCAGAAGGGAAGTTTGTGGTAACTTCCAAGTAGATCTATAAGATCAAACATGCAGCTAATGGAAGTGTCGAGAAATACAAAGTGAGATCTATAGACAAATGATTCTCACAAACAAAGGGAGTTGTCTATGATAAGACACTTGATCGAGTAAGCGCGATACACTTCCATCTGTACTACCATCCATGAGTTGGAGACTATATCAGATGGATGGATTCTTGATGAGTTTGGGTTTCAACAAGAGTATTTCTGATCCTAACCTATATTATTACAATGTTGGTGACGAGAGCCTGATTTTGATGACTTATTCATAAAGCCTTGTTGTTGGATACAAGTAAGCTTTGAATTCTGATTTCGAAACAAAGGATATGAGTATGATGCACTACTTCTTGGGACAAGAAGACCGATGAGATTTTACCGATTCAAGGAAAATATATAGTGGGAATATTAAAGAAGTTTAGTATGACAAAATGCAAATCCACAGTGATGGATTTGAAGAAAGTGAATGATGATGATTCATACGAGATTGATCCACAACTGATCAGATCACTGATGTACCTAGTTAACACCAGACTTGATTCATGCTATGCAGTGAATGTACTTAGTCATTCCATGAGTCAGTCGAGACAGACTCACTGGATAGCAGCGAAACATGTACTGAGATATCTGCGAGGCACAGTTAGATATGGCCTGTGATATGTCTCCAGTTGATCCGAAAACAGATCCAGAAGCCTCCTAGGGCTTGAAAAATGCTCAAAAATGAAAGTGCTCGGAATGCGACAAAACCTGTGCCATTACGTCCGTCTCATCTTCCTGATTCCGGTGGTATATTTACTTCGTCAAACGGAGTCCGTATGGAGAAGATATCGCGTTCTGTCCGAAAAGTCAAACAGGGAAAAAAAGGGGATGACTGTACAGTCCGTACAGTCCACGTGGCACATCCGTACAGCTGACGTGGTAGGGCCGTACAACTAACGTGGCGGCTCCAGAAGGTGACACGTGGCAGACCGTACGGAGGACACGTGGCATCACTAGGACGCGACACGTGTCAGGCGGATTTGACACTTTTGGCGTACGATCAGACCAGTACGGAAGTGACACGTGTCACCACTGACAGGGTGACATGTGGCAGGCTGACGTCATCGGTTGATGTGGCACGCTGACGGGGCAGACACGTGGGATGACAGGGCGTACGACAAGCTGATTCAGCAGGACAAGTGGCAGTACGGGTAGGTTGACGTGGCACACATGTGGGCCAATAGGAAGATGACGCGTGTCAATATCTGATTGGTTGGTAAGGTGCCACGTGGCCCAGTCACGGGATGACACGTGGCACCGTATTATTTGGTGTTGGTTTATGGTTATGAAAAATATTGGTATGCTGTCGGGGGTCGAACCCACGACCTCCCGGTGGAGGAACGGACTCGTAACGTCGGGCTAGCCACCTGGGCGGCCGGTATTACTTGTTATATTCACGGCAAGTTTTATTTTTAAATTAATGTAAGGGTTCGGTCGGCGGTAAAAAGGGTCGGGGCCTAGCCCCAGCCCTCGGTGCAACCACAGAACCATGTCACATGACCAACGGGCAGAGGTTTGACAAATGCACGACGGAACCGGGAGCACAGGGTTCCATACGAACCGGGGCTAACCACCATATGCATGGGGGGTTGTAACGGATAGCTCGAGGTCCCGTGCGAAGCGCCAAGGAACCGAAAGCGGAGCCAATGTGCAGGGGCCAGCACGTGAAGCGCGTGGCCACATGCCTAACCATACGACCACCAAAGGGGGCGCGCCCGTGGATCGGGGGCTGCGCCCCAATAAACTATATAGAAGTGGGTTTTTATGCAACAAAATGGTTTTTTTTTTAATTAATTCAACCTATTTTTAGCAGATTTCTTCCATTTTTGGGGGATATTGGGCATTTTTGGAGGCCCGATTCTTGGAGGAAGTTGGGGATGTGAAACCAACTCCAATACTATATAAACCAGGCCTGTTTGAGGCCAAACACAGTCATTCAGAGCAGAGTTATGCTGAAGGAAAGCCAAGCCAAAGTCAATTTGATGCAGGGAAGCCTTTGAGGTGGAAACGCTGTCGGATCGTTTCTGGGAGCTTGGAGCATCAATTTTGCATGCCGTTTCTTTCACAGGGTTCTAGAGATCTGGGAGAACAAGACCAGATCAGTCTTGTAGCCTTTTGGCATTGCTGAGATGTAATTTTGAGCACTTGAGCAGAAATAAAGAAGCCTCCCCCACAGGAAAAAGGCCCGGAGATGTAGGCAAACATTGTGCCGAACTCCGTTATCAACCTGCGTTCTTATGGTTTGTTGTTTATTATTCTTTTCAGATCTGCATATGTGTATTTGACTGATATAATCCTCTTCTTTCCTCATTCTGTCATTAAATTCTCAAATGGTTAAATTATTCATGCAAGTTTAAAACTCAACCATAATCATTCAAAAGATCCAACGGATCAAGTGGTATCAGAGCTAGTTGATGTTTGGATTTGAGTTGCATGTTAATCAG
>ML781347.1:336831-376015 GCA_009831015.1 Picea engelmannii | reverse complement strand
TGGGATGTGGAGCTACACTCACTACAACTGATTGTCAACAAAGATCTTCAACCCCCCGATCGGGGTGAACAGCTGGCCAATAGGACAAACCGTGGCAGGCTCACGACACGCCACTCTTCCGACAGTTCATAACCATCATGATCCACCGCCAAGCTCTATCAATAGTTGTGGTGATCACTTGTGCTTTATATTATCAGCTTGAACATGGTGAAGTAGTAGGACAGCTAGTTAATGCGCTATATAGGATAAAGAGACAATTTCAATTTTGGCAAGCATTCAAAGCACTTAGACAGCCAACAAACCTGGTTTCCTACGGGCAGGTTGAGGCCAAAGTATAAATATTTTAATGTAGCCTGTCCTGCATATATAAATAGAAAATAGAAAGGTACCACCTAATTTATAAAAAAAAAAAAACTTAAGAAATGTGTGGTCCTCAAGGTGTAGGATAGTCAGTGATAGAATGTGTTTTTAAGGCACTCATTCATGTTAAAGTCATTAATTCGAAACTTGTGGGGAGAAAAAATTCAACTATATTAAAGGTTGATGTCAAATTGAGTACAATCCCTAAATGATTTTAATGATTTAAATGCTTTTAAATCAAATTTTTTCAATCACATGCTAATCCCACAAATCACAAACAAACTAACAAACAAAAAAAACTTAAAAAAAAAATTAGAAATTCATATCTCCTGTAGCTTTTGAAAAATTGACAACTTAAATTTGATTTAGTATTTAATGGCGTAGAATGCTTGAATAATATAACCTTAAAGATCGGTGGGATAACATATTTGTTCCATACGTGTGTGTTTTTGGGTCCCATTACTTATAATTGTTGTGCTATAAGGATGAAGGATAAAGAAGAGGCGTATGATTGATGTTGTATGTTTTGTTTTTTTATTATTATTTTATGTGTTTGATAAATAAAACAATAACTTCAAAGTAGAGAGGATTAGAGAGGATTTGTAGTGGGATTTTGTTTGTGATGTTTTAAAGGATATTTATTTATTTAAGATAAATGTTTGAGTCCATAAAAAAACATTAAAAACATTGTTTTAAACTGTAGTTGTAGTCTATAAACAACTTTAAACAATTCATTTCAATTTTTTTTTAGTAATATAATTTTTAAAAAGGAATTTATAATCATGATTATTTTGTAATACATATTTATTTAGTAGAAAGTGTGTTAATTGTTTTATTCATTGTTTTTTTATTTTTATTTTTATTATCTAGATTTAATACTTGTTTGATTGGTTTTAAGTGCTTTGAAAGCTAGTGGAGTGTGTAGTCTTTCATGTGCTTTTCAAAATTAGAATTAACAAATTGTATTTGGTTTGAGTTTCATGAATGCTTATTTTTGGATAGGCAAAATTAGAATTAACAAATTGTATTTGGTTTGAGTTTCATGAATGCTTATTTTTGGACAGGTTGATTACTATATAAGGTTGATTACTATACAATGAAGTTCACTTCGATCTGTCTCCATTGCATTGAGTTAGTGCTTCTATTGCATTGAAGTATCCATTATCACCTCAATCTGAACAGACACATTGTTGTCATGTTCCTTGGCTTTCTTTAAGACTGCATGAATCGTGCTATCATTGCCCTTAATTCCCTTCTCATGTCACCTTAGAGCCCTCTGAATTTTCTAAAGTTTCCTATAGTCCATTGGGAGACAAAAATCCAGGTCACTCTACAGAGAAAAGAGCCCAAGAGGTTATGTGCTACCAGATTGAAAAAGAGAAGGCAGACCAAAAAGAATCTAGTCCAAGAGCTAAAGATAGTCAAAGCAAGGGATGAATGCAGGGTCGGTATCAATGAAGGTCAGATAAGGATCAACTAAGATCCCTGAAGTGAGCCAATCCTAAAGAAAAAAGCACCCAAATCAAAGAAAAGACCAATGCCTAAAACCAGATTCTTTCGAAATTTCAAACATGAAACTAGGGATGAACAAATTAACGCCCAAACTAGAGAAAGTTCTATAATTGGATAGGGGTTCGACAGAAAGAAAAGTCGACCTCCTTGAAACAAGAGTCAAGCCAAATTCCCATAAGATGGTTCCAGAGATATATTGTGGGACCAAATCCTCAAAATACTGATAGGGAAAGGTATTCCTCTCACATGTAAAGATAAGAAACTGCACCATGAACACAAAACAAATCCCTATACAAGCACCCACCAAACATAGCCTTAAATTTATATAGAGCCATCGCCCAAGGAAGTGAAATTCCTGTGCCATAGTCCCATAATTCTTATGCCAATTTCTTTTTAATACTTCATATACATGCAAGGGGATGAGGTGAAACATGTGACAGGAGAGCAGTCGCTTCAACTTACATGTTGATTGTGATCCTTACAACGGGCCATGTGCTCGTGTAAATTTGTTATACATGCGATGATCTTCATTGCATTTATGGTATGGGTTGATAGTGTTCCTTGTTGTTGATGATGATACACCTCATGTTTTTTAAGGTTGCTTTGTTAGCAAAATGATCCACAATAAGATTGTTTTCCCGAAGAACATGGTAGAAATTCACCTTTGTTATTGAGTTTTTAACTTGCTATATCCTCTTGATCATTGATGCCAAATGAGAGTCAAGGAGAGTAGTGTTCAGAACCATGTCACTTATGACATTTTTGGAGTTGCTTATCATTTTTAAGCTTGATATGCATAGGTTACTGGTGAGAATCACACCTTACACAAGTGTGTATGCTTCACCTTGGTTGTTAGTCGATATGCCAAGACTCTAGGCGAATGAATATTTAATTGTTCCTCTAAGATTGATGATAACCCCTCTTGCACTTGCCACCCCAAGGATTAAAACAACATTTCTTAATAAGAACTCAAATAAGGAAAGATTAAAAAAAAAGGTCTGGCTTTATAGTTGAATCAGACAAAGGCTATAGACAAATCAAAGCCTTGGGCTTATTTCGATGGGGCCTCTCAGAACCATACCTGCGAGGGTGGAATAATACTCCATCTTTCTGAAAACCATTCTTTTCATTCAAAACTGGGGCTGGGACAGGGAACAAATAACTATGTCGAGCTACTGACTCTGAAACTACTTCTCCTCTTCGCTAAAGAAAAGGAAATTCTCCATCTCCAAATTTTTGGTGATTCCATGAATGTTATCAATTGGGCAAGTAAACTCCAGCAGTGCCACAACATATTTCTTCTCCCTATTATGGAGGACATCTTTTGTCTACTGGAAGAATTTGACATAGTGGTTATCCCCCATGTCTACAGGAACATGAACATGAACATGGTAGCGAACACACTCTCAAAAGTAGGTCTTCCTCTAAGTCTAGGGAAATGTCATATCACATAATTCAAGGAAGACAAAACTCATGCCTACTACCATCGTCCCTTTATTGATGTACTAGAGCAACAACATGATTGACTCTATTTCTTCAATTGACTCTCAAACAGTCACAAGGTCGAAGAAATATGGAACAAAAAGTTTTTTACCATATGTGTTTTCTTTAATAATCAACAAACACTAGTTTTTCAAAGTATATGATTTCCAATTCAGTGAAGATTTCTTACCTTTTATATTTCTGCAAGCAACATTCACCAACATTTTCATCGGTCTGTAATTCAAGCACTTCTGAGGATATTAATCAAACAACTTATTTCTTTCAACAACTTTTTTACCACCTTGTTCTGGGTCCTGTAAATATTAGGCTAGCATATGGCACTTAAAAAGCCTCCTTCAAGGCATCGCTTCTCGGCATAGAGTCAAGGACCTATGCTCTTTGTTTTCTTTATACACACAAGGGGCGTTGTGCTCATAGAAGCACCTACAAAATGTAATTTTGTCTCTTCGGATGAATAAAATTACGCTTTTTTCCATGGAAAAAAAAAACTCAAATAAGGAAAGTTAGTATCAAAGATAATGTTAAGACTCTATATAGTAACTAAGATGTACACAAACAAACACACACACACACACTAGAGGGGGGTAGGGTATGTATACCTCCGTAGACTTTACCAGTCAAATCGCTAGGCGAAGCGGATCTCATACACCAATTTGGTGTCTGGCTTGGCCATGACCTTAAAAATAGATTATTATTATTATTATTATTATATATGTGGGTGTGTGTGTGTGTGTTTATTTGACCAAGTAAATATTTTATCCCAAGACCCTCTTTAATATACATTTAGGATAGATGTGGTGAATAAATATGAATTTGGGATTAAATGTGGTAAATAGGAAAAAATTTTAAATAAGCATTACAATAATCCTTATTCAATGTTTAGTTGGGTAGATCATACAATGATGATCAATATTGACAACATTCTAACTACGATGAGGTGTAGAGAATCACTTAACAAAGGGTCCTTCTATAGAGTTATTGATGATCTATGTAACCATTATTCAATTGCCCCATTGGTTTATTTCAAACAAGATTTTGTAAAACTTAAATGTTGTGGTCTCGGGTCAAAAACTAAAGCATATGTTTGTAGGAATTTTTGAGTGGTTTTTGGGGTCCAAAAGTATCTAAGCAAATTACTCAACTCCTTTATGTTGTAGACCTTGCTCCAAGTTTTTTTTTAAACATAAATGGTTAGAGAAAAATGTTGCAATCACACTGTACAACATATAAATACATATAATGGAACTATCCAACGAAACTACTTGAAGTATGCCCAGAGCTTGGATTTGACATTCTAACACTACATAATATTCCTTTAAAAAGAATTTATGAAATCTACTGCAAATATATACTCACACAAAAAATCCTAACAACAAACAAACTTTAAAGTACATATATAACATTAATGGTCGACGCCAAGTTGTTTGTAATCTTCTTCTTGTTACATTTCATTGGTTGCATAATTTTGATCCGTGTTGACCATCTCCATGTCCTCTGGCTGTTGTTGGACAATTTCTTCCTCTTTGTCCCTTGATCTAATGGGAAATCTGGCCATTGAGAAGGATGTGGACTTAATTCTAACTAGGGAAACAATCATTTTTTTGAGGGATGCACATTCAGCCTATAAATCTACAATTCATTATTTCAGGTGGTAAAGGGACTTCATCAACAAAGTGACTTCGTTATCCCTATTGGCTTCCTGAGTCTGCATTTTGTCTAAAAATGATGTAATTGAGGTTTTGTTACTAACAACTTGTGCCTCATGTCTTCTTAGCACTCGTCAAATTTTCGAGGTCTCACACAAAGGGCATTGACTAGCAAGCCCATGATCCATTGGGAGATGCCAACATAAACTCAAAGACAATCCTATTTTATCCCAAGCCACATGTAGTCTAGAAAATATGATATCATTATCCAACAACCCAACTAGGCCAATAACAAAGGGCTAACCACTTACCTTTGACAGAGAATGGTGCCACCAGTGTTGAGTTGAAGAGAGAGCAACCCCATGTACTTGAAGTGCCTTGACTAATGGGCCATAGAAGGAACCACAATCACTATAGGAACCACAAAAACCACCTATCTAGTGAGGGCCACAAAAACCACTAAATCCACCCAATCTAATTAGAAAATAACACCAACATTGAGACAAAACAAAAGCAACCCCACATAATTGAAGAGAGCAAAATAAAGGGCCACAGAGGGAAAAAATACCGAAACCACAAGGAGGGACACAAAAACCACACAAACCACCATCACCAAAAGATCCACAGAAGCCACCAATTCCCCAAATCCAGTGAAACTACGCTAGTATGGAGCGTACTGCCAATCCGTGGCCAATTATAATACTTCCATTCCACTCAAACTAGAGACAAATTCTCTAAGAGCCAACCAAACTCCAGAGCCAGGATTCCACATGAGAAATTCAAAGAGGCTTTGAGCCCCGATTCAAACCCAATTGCATTGAACTGATAATCCACATACCCACAATAAACATCAATTCCTCACGCTTCAAAGCCACAATCCCACCCACATAAAAAATCATGAGGTGAAGTGGTTGAATAACTCGTACTTGCATTGAAGTTTGCATGTGGGACATGATCTCATTGAGTGTGCATATCGGCTTTCGACCTTGGTATACATCCACCCCAAATAAAATTAAGTGCCAAGTGTTCAACATGTTATGGATATTCAAAAATCTTAATGACATGAAATTGGGGGATATGGAAATAAGCTTCCCCATTTTTTAACCCAATATTACCACGATCTAGTTTGGTTTATTTAATGGCCATTGAATAACTTTCCAATTTAAATCCCCGAGGACATGATAAAATTTGATGCTCTCAAAACTAGAGACTTCTTTTTTTATTCAGGAGATTGTTCTCATTAGAGCACCATTGTTCAGGAAAGAGCCTTTAATCATTATTTTAATGATTAACATCAAATCCCCAATAACAATTAGTCTCTTCCATTTTCTATCATCAATAATCCTCAAGCCTTGATACAAAGCAAGAGCATTTGCTTGGTTATTTGTAGCTCTTCTCAATCACCATTTGAAAGTGTATTCCACATTTCCCTTGGAATCAAGGATGATCCCACCCCGCACCTGCCACTCCTAGATTCCCTTTGGAGACTCCATTGAAGAGTAAGAGACATTTCCCCTACCCCTGCTGCCATTGAAAAAATTCCTCTTTCCCCATGTGAATATGCCATTTTAGTCCAGATGGAGGGGAGGACACAATTTTCTTTACTATAAATGTATTTTTTCTTAGCATACCATCCTTCCAATCATGTTCCTCCTATTCCATATGATTTGCATTGTTCCTTTTCATCCCTTTGACTTGATGACTTATATCAACAAGATGCAAGCTTTATTAGATGCACTAACAACCGAGGATTGGATTTTTTGAAATATAGATTTATTTTGAGGAAGCCATATCTCCTAGCAGATTTTTTTTGTATTTCCATCCATATTCTTCTGAAAACCGACTTATTCTGGAAGGTTATGGAATATTTTTTATGCAAAACTACAAACATTTCCCTCCAAGAATTAGGAAAGGAAACCTTATTCATGATTCCAATAAAAACATGCCTCCAAACCTAAAGTGAATACAAACATTCAAAGAAAAGATGAGTTTGAATTTCACTCTCTGAGTTGCATAGAACACACCTGGATGGACCCTGGATCCCTAATCTTTGCAACTACTCTGCTATTAATAATCTCCCATAAATCATGATCTAACAAAAGTTTAGGTAAGGAGTATCCCCTCCAAATATATTTTCATTGTATACTCCAAACCACTTGTTCCCCACCCTCTCTCATGAGGAGTGTTCCAATCCACAAGGGCATAAACAACCAAATGTTTGAAGAGAGGATCTAAAGAGGAGGATATATGCCTAAGAGGTGAAACATTTTTCCAACCCATCCATCTATATTCTCCATCCTAGGTCGATAAATTTGACAATGTGACCAACCCATTTTCCAAAAACCAAGGTTTGAGAGAAGACATTTGTAAGATTGTGTCCAACAATGGGTTTCCTAAAATTTTATTCAACCAAATATTGATTGAATTTCCATTTCCTAGAACCCACTTAACTTATATTGGATCAATCGGGCTACCATCTTGTAGAGTCTCCATATTGGATATCCACTTGCCTCAACCAATGATGTATCCAAACATCTTTTTATGCTCCTATGAAAATACGTCT
Source organism: Picea engelmannii (assembly GCA_009831015.1). Classification (NCBI taxonomy): domain Eukaryota; kingdom Viridiplantae; phylum Streptophyta; class Pinopsida; order Pinales; family Pinaceae; genus Picea; species Picea engelmannii. Next base: position 368,431 of record ML781347.1, on the reverse strand, counting down.
TTATCATAAGAGTTTTTCACCATTATTGTTGGCCAATAATGAGTCTCCAAAGAATATTTCCACCCATTGGAAAGTTCATAAGGGTTGGATCTTTGATTTCCAAGCTTCCTCTCTCTTTTGGAACTCAAACAATATTCCAATTTATTAGATGGAATTTCTTAGTATTGGTTTTACCTCCTTGCCATAATAATTTATGTGTTTCATTGGCTCTTGCTACATTATGTTTTCATGGGCCAAAGTTATAAAACATTGGTAGAGAGGAAGATATTACAATACCGATTTGATGAGAATATTTTTTCCTGTCGGGTTTAACCAACGAAACCCCCATTGATGTAGTTGACTTTTAAATTTACCTAACACTCCTTACCAGACAATTGAAGTTGGATTGCTGAGAGAGATGGGTATACCCAAATAATTGAATAATATCCATGAAGCCATGCAGGGGAATCCCATTATTCTTGAAATGGCATGGATATGAGAGGCAAAGACATTCCATCCATATATTTGAATTTTCTCATTATTAAATTTTCCTCTCAAAGCATTGAAAAAGATATCCAATATCACCTTTAATCTTTTGGCGATGATGGTCCTTTATCCTTCTAGAAACAACTTGTTGTCTGGAAACAGGGAATGAATGATTCCCTTGACTCCTCTTGTGAAACTAATTCCATGAACTTGGCTAGATGATCTCTCGAACTCTAATTTACTGCTCTAGGTTTCAACCATTGTAATATATAACAAGGGGGAGAGAGGGTAGTCTTGTCACATGCCTCTCTTACTTTTGAAGAAAGTAGCGAGTCTACCATTTACCAGGGGGGTTATCCATGGGGAATCGATACAAGCTTTAATATAGCATGCAAAGGGCTCATCAAATCCAAATTTGCGGAGAACCTCCAAAAGGAAAGATTGTCGAACATTGTCAAAATCATTTTCTATGTTCATTTTTTGTTTGTTTGTTAGAAATTCCCGTCACTTGCAGGGCCAACATTTCAACCGTCGGCTAAGAAACCACAACCTAGGGGCATCTAAGTCGTCAAAATTACCCCGGTATTGCACCCAACCTAGGCCGCACCAACCCTTAACACAACTATATTTTTGGGTGTCTACTCCTGACTAAACACATCGTAAGGGTATTGAACTCGGGTCGCCTAGAAAACGAAACCCACACCTTAACTGATTGAGCTAGCAAGAATTGAATTTTCTATGTTCATTTTTATAATAATTCATTTTTTCTTTATTTATCCCCCTCAAGTGCATTGCTTCTTGCACCAAAATTATATTATCCACAATTTGTCTTTTTTTGCATAAAAATTTCTTGATTCTTGGAAATAATCTTGAGGGAAATCTTCTTGAGCATGCCGGTCGTGATATTTATAGGATTTTGTATGCAAAGTTGCATAATGAAATGGGTTGAAATCTAGCAAATGAGGTTAGATTTGTCTCCTTGGATATAAGAGATAAAAAGGAGGATTTGGTGCATCCCCCCACTTTCTTTTCCTTTTGGGAGTGAATCAACATTCTCCTTAGGTCATGTTTTATGATATGCCAACAAGCCCAAAAAATGAATGGAAAATCCATCTGGTCCAGTGGATTTATCAAGATCTAAACCCCAAGTTGCTTAAATTATTTTGGGATCTTCAATTTATCTTAATAGGTCTACATTCTCTTCAGTGGTGACCAATGGAGGGACATGGTCTAAAAACTCTTTAACATGAATAGGACTGGCTTCCTCTTCCTTAGTGTACAAATCTTCAAAACACATGTAGGCTACTTCTTTAACTACTACGAAATCACTTAATCCCGACCCATCTTCAAAGTTGATTTCGTTAATAGTGTTTTTTTGCCTTCTTCTTTAGTCTGCTTATGGAAAAAAGTTGTATTTTTGTCTTCAAATCACAGCCATATACTCCTAGATTTAAGTCTCCAATCTTCTTCCTCTTTCTGACAAACTCGATGTAATTTTTTGTATAGTTCCCTTTCCTATAACGAGTTTTTTTTTGTTATTTTCCCTTATTTCCATGTCTCTTTGAAGGACTCCAAGCTGATTTTGAAGATTTTTTCACTCTTGGTCAGGAGGAACAAAGGCTATTTTAACCCAACTCTTAAGTTCTTTCTTAACTGCTTGAAATTTAGTCTCCTAAATGAAAGATGGGGAACCTGATATTGACTGCCTCCATGTAGTTGAGATCACATCAAATATCACAATTTTTTGAAGCCATATAGGGTTGAAATGGAAGAGAATGGGACCAAAATTTTGAGCCTGTTCAAAGGTAATAAAAATAGGCTTCTGATCTCATATGGTAGAGGGGATAATCTTGGTGGAGATGATCTTATCTCTCAAGAAAATATTGCTATGGACCAAGAAACAATATAATTTGGCTACTATAAATCATGGTCCAATTCTTCTATTGTTCCAAGTGTACTTTCCTTTAGTGTAACATCCCCCATTACCGAAAAACTTGAAAATTTAACTCTGATACCACAATGTAGCATCCCCAGCCCCAAGCTGGGCCATGCCACACAAAAATTTTCCTCTCTGATACCATTTAATAATTAATATGCAATGCATATGCAACAAATATGCAGTGCTAACATCATATAATTCATGCATAAACATGTGCATTAAATCATAACGACTTTATATAATCACTCACACAGTAAATGACATATAAACACATGCAAAATAACACTTATCTTTTGTTGTAAATCACTGATTGGATGCAGATATCAGACATTCCTCCCAACCATAGACTCTGTTGCTCATATACTCTCAACAACAGAGTCACCCTTGAGCTTGGGCTACGACTCCACCAGGGAAAAGGCTCCTAAGCCAAACTAAGGTTTTATAAACAACTCAAAAAAGAATAGGCTCAGGTGCTAATTCCAACAATAGTTCCCAACTCATAGCCTCTCATTCCCCTTAGCCTGTCCCACCTTAGGAAGTGTACCACTTCTCTACTCAATAGGCCTTCGACTATCCCACTCCCCTTCTAGGGATTCAACAACAGGCTGACCAAGAAGTCTCAGAGTTCTATGGCACCTTGAACACAAGGTTGCTCAAGAGTTCAACACCCACTAGCCTAGCACAGAGGGAACCTATCCAAACAATTCTTCTACCCAGAGAAATTGCTCCACAGGCATGAGAACCTGCTTCTTCAATCCAAACCACCAAGGATTTACAAGGCAACCCAAGCTCCATATCTCCATTCCCAGTAATGGTAAGAATGATGAAAATCATGCTAGAATGAATGCCCAAGAATGGTAATTCCACTAAATTCCCTGCATTATATATGCATGTGCCATTTTTGACACTTGGCACTCAAGGATTCACTTGTTCCCCACTTCTATTTTGTTCCCTTCCCTTAGGATCTTAGGATAAATCATTATATAGGACTTTAGGACTTATGAATACTATTATTTTATTCCTTGTCTTAAGCACTCTTTTCCTATACTCTTGGCCCCCTTTCCCTCTCGTGCATTCCTAGCTCCCCATACTCTTTCATCTGACTTGGTCTGCATTAGTGATGTATTTTATTAATATAATTGAGTGTGATTACATATTACGATGATAGGATCCCTGACCCTCTTAGCATCTAATCTGACCCCATATCACACATGCATTTCAACCTAAACATATCTACACAGGCACTCTGGCCCATAATATCCCAACTCACCAACCTATTATGCATATGTACAATTACAAAATGGGGTTCAACCTAGGGTATTACATTCCCATCCCCCTTATTTATGCACTGTCCTCGGTGCATATTATACAATGTACAAGCAAAATTCTTCAAAAAGCTCCAAAAATATGCAAGTATCCTTCTTGCATGGTGTTCTCATGTTCCCGTGTTGCATCTTGAGGATTGTAACAGGTCCAATGGACCTCACTCGCTCCATGCCTTTGCTATTGAAGCTTGTTGTCCTTTTGGCGCTCTTCTTTCCAAGCGCCTGATTCATGTCTTCATTCATCATATACTAAGATTTTCTCTATTTCACAGAGCTGCTTCGAGCAAGAATTCAACTCATTGTTCTTTCTGACACACCCTCATGATTCTAGCCAACATGTCATATACATTCTTGAGTTGCCTCTTCCTTGTTGCACTCACTCTTCTAGGCTCGGGCATCCCTTCATTTCCACACAGTCCTTCGGTGATCCATCTTGCCAAGGCTTTCACCCATAAGGAGAGTGCCAACTCATCATTAGACCCTCACTAAGGAACCACACTTTGTGGCAATCATAGGGCTCCAGTGCCCAAACAATATCCTTTCTTCCTGAACTTTCCAACTTCAATAACCATTATCTCATTTGTATCACACACATACAATCATTATGAGATAATATCATATCAATTTCACTTAGAAATTCAAATTCGTTTTATAAGGAAATTCAAATTTCTCCAAGTATGAGATTCCATCTCATAATTTCTTGGCTATTGTAGCAACAAGAACCAATCTTTCTTATGGATTACAACATTTCCATACTTGAGACCACTTTTCCTGCAATATTCCCAGCTTGCATTCATCCAAACCGATTGTCAATATCTCATGCACCATATATTTCTATTGTAATATTTACAAAAGCTCACAAAGTGATCTTAGAATTGTTTACACTTAACAATTCAATCACTTCTATCAATCTATTTACTAGTTGGAATGAAATTATCATTCCATGCACATGTATTATCAACAACCAAAATTTTCCTTCGTCTAGACATCATTATTTTCATTACTCTGTTTCCTTGACATAGCTTTTCCGTAGTCTATCTTCATGTGACTACTTTAACATGCAACTCTCTTGTTGCAATATCTAATAGCTCTTGAAATGTTCTCAACTTCATGAGTTAGTAATAATCACAACATTTCCGATGTTAGCATAATAATTATAAAACATAATATATGCTTGCATTAAGCCAAAATGCATTCAATAAATGCCTTCAAGCATAAACAACTCTAACTTAGCATGCATGTGTGCAACTCTACTACTTGCACATTTTCATGACTTATTCATGCATACCTATTCAATGCACCCTTGCATTGGTCCCATAGTGTCCTTTTTCTAAGTCATGCATCCCACCATGGTGAATTGGAAGGTATGAACAATGCCTCGACACATCATCCATACACTTTCCATTGCTTTCTCAACCATTTGGATGCCATCCTTTTCAACCAAAACACTACACTGAGAATGTAATTCTATGGTTCTCTTCAGTGCTAGCAAAAAGGTTGCAATCCAAATGTTAATTATAAGCAGGAAGTTCATTCAATACTTGTGTGGCAACATAGCCTTTCCATATCCAACCATGTCATGGCCTCATACATGACTAACTTTGCCGACATTCATTTCTATAGCAGGGTTATACCCCTTTATTTGCTTTGGTTATTAACTCATAACCAACAAAGTCATGACATGTTATTATGTCATATGAATGCATTCAAAAGATAAACATATTTTATAATTATCACAGGCCCCTGGTATTTACCATACTAAGTGGTATGTCATTCCTTTAAATGCATTCAATTACACACAATGATATCTCATCAAATGTTGAATTCTAGTTGAGGGAAATCTTACCTAAATTCCCTTAAGCAATTATGCAACATAAATGCATCAAATTTGTACCTACACATATGTCTTTAAATGCATTTGATGCTACCTGATTAGATGGTACCAGTAGGATCTCCCATGCCTCCTTTACCAACCTCTTATGCAACATTTCATCTTCTTGTTGCTTCCTTCATATGGATGACTTCCATATGCAACCACATCAATACTTTAAGCTATGCACTAATATCCTCTTTCATGGCACAAAAACCATGATTAACAACTTTATATTCATATGTATAACAATAGACTACTCCTAGCCTTCAACTTGTTATATATATTTTAACAAATCTACATTCACTAATGCATATTTATATTCACTAAGAATGAATTGTTAACATGCCCATGAGTGCCTATGCACTCCAACTTCCTATGCTAAGTATGGTTGTCCAACAGACCATATCATAATTATCGCTACAACAATATCAACAACCTCTTTCATCATTTACAACTCTCTTTCATCATTTACAACTCTCTTTGTTGTTCCTGGCTGTCCTTAATTCTCTGTGAATTCTTATATCTTTTTGTGCTCTTACTGAAATCATTGAGCATGATTCCTTGCTTCCATGAGCACTTTTTAGCGAAACCACTCTTGAACCTTTTGCATTTTCATCCATATACTATGTTGATTTTATTGGCTTTGTGACTTCAACATCAATTTACTTTATTGGACCAAGCTGATTCAACTTGCCTTATCTGAACACTTCATCTCTTGTGGTTGCTTGCACCATTATTTTCTTCTTCCTTAACCCATTTGGTCTCAAACTTGAATTGCATAGTCAATTTCCAGTATAGTGCAATGCTACACAAATGTCTTCTTTTCCAGCTTCATAGAGATTACTTGGAAGTAGTTAGCATTTCCTTTACCTACCATCATAAACTCTAGTGGTACTTCTAGCCTCTTGGAATATCACCAATGGCTCCTTTCTAGTTGAGATGGGTTCTCTTAAGGCTCTATCTCTTTTGAATTCCACAATAAGCATATAACCATATTCTTCTTCATGGTATCTTATTGATTTCCCTTCAGAAAATTACCTCCATGCTTGAATCCTTTCGACTTGTCATCCCAATCTACTTTGGGAATGCCCTCAACACCTTTGGAATGCACCCAACATTCTCTATATGGTAGTTGTGGGAGGTATTTACCTCCACGTGTAAACCTGATGAGAATAGAATATTTCGGGAAGCAAGAAGAAACCCTAATTAGTTGGCTAATAATCCTAGAAGACAAGTCGTCTCAAGAGGATGATTTGTATTAGGTTATTAGCCTCCAAGAGAAGAAGTCGGCTAAAGGAAATATTATATACTAAGTAAATAGGCACCCAGAATGAGAAGTCGGCCCAGGCAGTTTTCCAGTTTTAGTATAAATACATGAGGTCGGTCTTCATTCTAGTGGGCATTCTCAGAACTGCAGAAGCAACACTTGTGCGCACTGTAGTTGGCCAGTTTGTGCACAAGTCTGGAGGAGAGCTGCCGTTGCAGCTGCTACAACTAGCAGATTTTGGTTTTGGCTTGGACTATCTCTTAGTTATGATTTGGACTCTCTGATAAGCTCTTGTTACTCTTTCTTGGTGCACTATTCTTGGAGAAAGATGCGCCACCCTTTGTTTGGCTATCTAGCCTAGGGTTTGCTTCCGAAATGATTCCATGTCAAGGTTAAGGTGCTCGGGGATGGATTTGGCCTATGGTTGGGTGACAATAATGATATTGTTTATGGTTAAATGAGCACATCCATCATATTCTAATAGGTTATCGGCCCACACCTCCTTCATTTAGTATAACCTCTGGAAGGGAGCATAGCCATAAGGATACTAAGCTCGTTGAAGAACTGCCGCTAGGGTTTCTAGCAGAAGCAGTTACTAAAGAACTGCCGCTAGGGATACTAGCAGGTGCAGTTGCAGAAATCCTAATCCTCTCGTTGAGGCACCTTAAGTGAAGGGATTGACCTAATTTTTGGATAGACTAGTGCACCCTAGCCTAACACATCTCCTGGTACTCTCAGCAAGCCAAGATGTCAAGTTTGAGTTTTTGGTCAAATCTAGGGTTGACCAAGTCAAAGAAACCATGACTTACTCTATGAAGTCAGAAAACAAGTTATATGGGGCTTCTAAATTCAGAGCATGGAAGACAAGGATTGACCTCATCCTTGCCAAGAATAAAGTGTTGGATATCGTAAAAGGAAAGATCATGGAACCCGAGTTTGAAGAAAGAAAAGAGAAGGAACCACATAATGTTGCAGTTTTGGAGAAGTTCAAAGACAGTGACATCAATGCCATGAGTATCATAGTGGACTCTATAAAATACCACTTGATACCCTACATCTCCCATCTTGACTCATCTAAGAAGATGTATGATGCCCTAATAAACCTCTTCTCAGTTAGAAACATTGGACAGGTAATGAGTCTGAAGAATGAGATCCGTGACATGAAACTGAATGATGATGAAAACATAACATCATACTTTGTGAGAATATCTTAGTTGAGAGATCAACTACAATCCATTGAAGATATCACTTCAGAGAAGGAACTAGTAAACATAGTACTCAATGGTCTTCCCAAGACATGGGATGCATTTGCCGCAAGCATGAACACAAGGAAGGAGTATCCTATGTTTGAATAACTTTGGACTTGTTGTGCACAAGAAGAATCAAGGATCAGTGCAAAAGAGAAACCCCAAAAGAAATACGATGATTAAGCTTTCACAACAAGGTTCAAGAATTTCAGGAATAAAAGTATGTTTGGCTCCAGGAAGAATCCAAATCAAGAGAAAGATATGTCAGAAATACGATGCTTCAAATGTCGAAAATATGGTCACTACAAGAATCATTGTACCGAGCTAAATAAAAGGAAGGAGACACACAGAGCATCATTTTCCGAAGAAAAGGAATCTTCAAAGAAGACTAAGCAGGATGAAACAAACTTCTTCTTCTAAGACAAGGTAACAATACTCCTCATAGTTCTTGTACATACCATGTTTTCTGAACATATTTTGCATATCTATTTCCTAGAAGATAATATGTTCCAAGAGAAACTATACCTATGGAAGAACAACAAGATAAGGATTTCTATCACTATGACTACAAGTTAGACAATACACATGAAAGGATGAAGTACTTCAACAATCCCTGGTAACAATGCATGTGGAAGATATTACATAAGTAACAGCTGCAAGATAAACCAAAATCATAATCAATCTTGAAGAAACCTAGAAGTAGTAAAGACAGAAAGAAGTCAGCAATCAAGAGGAAATTGGAAAAATATTTGTGACACTTTGCAGAAGGCAATAAGGATGCAGACAGAAGAGTGGACTCTCCTAGATGGAGAGAGCCGATTATATATTTCCAAAAGAAGAGCATGCATTCATGCATGAAGCAAGGATTAGGAGGGAGCTAATCCTAAATAATATGATCCATTGAAGATGATGATGTATCTATCCATGTTCCCATCAATGGTAGCAACCATGAAGAGAAGCACGTGTTCAGTTTGACTTTAGAATAAGTCTTCTTCGAAAAAGAAGCCTTAAAGTATCCCTGGTTGTCCATCCACATCCATGATCCTATGATGAAAGAAAGAAGTTGGAATCTTCAGGAAATGGAATCTATGGAAAACTCCATGAACCTAAGAGCTAAAGAAAAACATGAGGAAGACATTAAGATTCCAAGAGAGAAGGAAAAGCCAGAACAACCAGTCATTGTATCGAGAATCACAATACTGCCAGCTTGATATGAACTCACTAAAAGTAATCAAGTAGAAGAACTGAAAGTTGTGATGAAGAACAATGTGTGGAAGACTTATGAATGAAAGCATTGTGATATCTAGAACTAGAGGTTCTCCGAGATGGAGGGAGAAGACTATGATGATTGCTTGTTCTAGTAAACCAGACATACCTCTACATGAGCCATTATATCATCCACAATATCCATGGGTTGGAGTTTACATTAGATGAATGCAAAGAATGTTCTCCAGAATAATTAAACAAAGAACGTATGTAGAACAACCTCAAGGTTTTGAGGTATATTAGGAAGAAACCTTTGTATGCATATGGAAGGAGACAACTTGGGGGAGAACCTCCAATGCACAACATAAGCGTGGTGAAAAAATTTCTATAATAAAGATATTGTATCAGAATGGTTACTTAGAAGCTCAGGATGATGGATTTCTAATCCACGACAAACTCTCATGATGGAAAAAGAAATACCACTGGGATATGTTCCAGTTTGACCCTTGCCACGATGTTATGAGCTAGCAGGAAACAAAAGATGAATCCAACAATGATATACTATATTGATCAGAGCTATATGAAGCCTTCAAGAGAATGCCAGTGTTCAGAAAGACTGAAGTACATTGATATCAAGCATTACACTCTCTGTGATGAAGTCCAGAAAAGAGAAAGTGGTTTTCCAATATATATCTCCACAAGATGAACAAATAAGCATACATTTTGGTGAAGCCTCTGTCCAAGATGAAAGAGTTTGTGTACTCAAGTTGGAGCTCGTGGAGACAACTTCCTTATTGAAAAAGGAAGAGATGACTCCCAGGTTGGGAGGGAGCACTGATGTGTTATTGATTTATGGACAATCATTTTTCAAGTTCGAAAAATGGTCCAGGATGAGCAGTTCCTTTCTAGTTCGAAAAGTGGTTCGATATTTCTGACGGAAAGGCATTTTCCAGTTCAGAAAATGGTCCAGATCGAACGATCATTTTTGTAATAAAAATGGTTCGATGGATTGCTGATGTACCATAGACAACGATTCCCCTTATGGTTAACATAGGGAATGGTCTAGGACAATCTCTCTTCTTGACGATTACTCTTAATAGTGGTTAAGTAGACTGTTCCGCCTCGCTGAACAATCATTCTTTCGAAGCTCACAGTTGTGAGTAGTTTCGAAGAATGGTCCATTTTGGAGGTTGGTGAAGGACAATCATTTCCTTAGGAAATGGTCTGCGCAGTCATTCCCTAGGGAAGATTCATTCTCTCCAGGTTGCACTTTGTTTAGTGCTGGAGGAATGAACCAGATAGGTGAATGGTCTAGGTTCAACAATCAGGGACAGACATTCCCTAGGGCAGACTCATTCTCTACAGGTTGCACTTTTCTTAGTGCCAGAGGAATGACCCAGATAGGTGAATGCTCCAGGCTTAGAAATCGTGACAATTATTCTTCCTTGCTTGAGAAGAATAGTCCAGATAGGTCATCATTAATGTTTTACTTTCTTAGGGAAGATGCTCTTCCAGATCTCACAAATGTGAGTGGAAGAATGACTGAGACGATTCAATTTATATATCATAACAATGTTTTTCTGTGCAGGTTGATGATATGATTATGGAGACTGTATGTCTCTGGACAGTAGATGTATACTACTGTAGTGCATGCGTTCCACTGATTGTGACTATATGTCATTGATCAGTATCTATGTGCTACTTGGTGTGGCAGTGTACCACTAGATTGTATTTATGTACTACTATGTGTTATCACTCCATGAAACTCTCCTAGGCTGTAAGTCAGAGATGCCTGGTAACTCAATCTTTTTGGAAACTATTTTCTTAATAATTGATGTGGTTTTTGGATCAAGATGAATATCTAGGGGCTGGACTGTGTCATTAAGACTATCTAGTAATATCAAATATCACAAGGCCTTCTAAGAATGCAATCAGACAAGGGTTGATCAAATAGAACAAAAGATAGTTGTTGAACCAGATTATACTCATATAAAACAATAAGCACAATGGGTTTAAAAACTAAGGCAATAACTTATGATTCTTAACTTAATCAATCAATTAGTGAGATGAAAGTCACATGTAGATTGAATAAGCATCAATAAATAAATCATTCACTCATAAGATATCATAGAACAAAAAAGAAAGGTTTGAAAACACTTGCAATGTTTCATATATTAAGAATGAGTCTCATTTACAGTAACAACATATAGAACCCAAAATCGAACCCCCTAGTTCCTACTCTAACTTCATCTTTATAGCTCTACAATGCAGTTCTGAGATCCTAAAAACGTGGATCAAATATGCTAAAGATAGAAAGTCAAAATTCAGTTTGCCAAAGATATGGAATGATCCCCAAAAATGAGGTCAATCCCGGATTTCATGGTCTTCGTCTCTTGTAGAGTCATGGTGCAGTGCAGAATAGCCTTCCAAGGCTGGGTGATGACTCTTCCAAGAGATACAAATTCGAATTTGTTGAGATAGGCAGAAAATCCAATCTGTTTCCATCAAAATAGGTGCCAAAACCAGCTTGGCCACCTTTTCTAATCCTTATATACCAAAAATGAATCTTGAAACTGAATACATAATTCATCGTCTATCCATCATGAGTGTTTTCAAATGATTTGGATCAGAAAAACCTCGATCTATGAAAAATTTATCTTTCTCTGTCCAGTTACAGGTTTCGGTGGTTAACTTAGGAAGCTCCTGAGTGGATTATCTATCGAAAGCCCTGTTTTCGGTGGTTAATGAATAGTCATCCTGTTCGCCTAAACCACTGAAATCACAGCTTGAACATTTATCATTAGCTACTAAGAATGAGGATCTGGAATTTGGATGGATCTTTGAATGATAATTATTCTGCCAAGTGTTCAAGCTTCACCCTTCAAGTTGAAAGATGCTGCTTATAAAATCACAAAAAACTCATGTGAGCTGCTGATCATGAATGTATTCTCATCTTGTTAAGATGGAAATGCATTTACTGTAGAATGCTAGGTCTTTTAAATTCTAGCTTTCACTTTGTTTCAGCTTTCATGATGACCTTTGTTGCTGTTGTTTATGAAGCTGCAAATGGTGTTCCTGAACCACAACAGTAGGTGAAAGATGCTGAAAATGTTCATGACTATGTATAGGATGACTATTCTTCTGCAAATTCATATCTGGATGAGTGTCTACATGTGGTTGCATTCGTTTCTTTGCTTCTATTCATTGCCAGGATTTACACTTTCATCATTAAGATCTTTAACAAATTCTGTTACTGGGAGATAAGAAGACCAAAGATTACCCCACTCTGTATTGATAACCATATAACTAGATTTTGAGAGAAGACCTTGACATTTTGGGGTTGCATCTGCATGCAACAGGCGTTTGTACCAGTGCCCAAAATAATATCCACCATAACATCCTCATCATGATATCGTCCTGTAATGTATGTGCTATGGGGAGCCATCTTAGGTCGGTATGGGCCTTGTGAATATGAAACTTTGAAGGAAGTCCTGAAAATCCCTCTGGTGGCAGGTGGGTTAGAGAGGTTGAAAAGAAAATTAACCTTCTGCATTGCTCCATTGGCATTCCATTGACCACCTGCCAGAACCAAATAATTTGATCTTCAGCTTCGATGTACTCATGATACTCTGTATGGTCTTTCCAATCCTGTATACATAAATCATGACCCTTTCCATACAACATTAGATCCAGATTTTCAGGTTCTAAAGCTCGAAGAAACTGTTGGAGTGTTGAATTCCCAAGCAAATCAGAAAATCCCTGAGCAAAGCATTTAACTTGTTCTGCAACTGGTGTCACAAACGTGAGTCCTAGTACATCTTTTTCTAGACTATCTGAATCCGTTTCCAAGATTTTCTTGCAACTTGAAAACAAGAATGGATCTGCATCTTGTGTATCTTCCCAGGAGATAGAGAGACCGGCCAATTGTTTGAAGAATGTTCAAGCTAGGACCATGTCGATTTGCACCCTATGCATCAATGCCAAACTAATAACATGACCACAAAACTTGAAATCGGATAGATGACCAGGATTCACTCCAGATGCTTTCGCTTGTGACAAATTTTGCTAGCTCTGAAGCAGATCGAACTGGATTCCACCCACCGTGGCTATTCGTCATCCATTTCTAACAGACAATGCGATGATCCAGTACCTTACCCTTATATCTTCTCATCTCGTGGGTCTTCCTTATGACTAAATGTCTTCGATCTGATGCCCTCGTCTGTCAAGGAATCGAGAGATGCCACTATACTCACCAATTGACAATTTCGTATCCATGTGGCACTTGGCATTTACTCTGTCTCTACATTTTTTATGAATGGGCATGCATCGTGCGTTTAAGCAGAAATGAGAGACCTCGATTCGTGGAAATAAATCAGGCTTGGGTTTTGATATTTTCAAAACATATAAATACCGTGTCTTAACCCTTGCCCATGGCGACTGAAGCAATCTGGCATCCGTAGAATACCTGCAATATGAAGAAAACCAAATACAGAAACCAATCTTTACCAAACTAATGCCCTGTTAGTTCCTCCATAGGCAATGGCAACCAAGCCTGAATGTTTTTGGACTCGCTTTGAAGCCCTCCACCATTTGAATATATAGTTAAACTAGAGTTGAAACCCTGCAACCTGAAAAACCAAACTTGGCGCATACATCTGGCTGATTGTCTTGACATGTAGACTTTGCATGAGGATGTATGATGTTTCCAGCTGGGATTTTTATGTTTTGCATGATGTTTCTAGTGTTGATTACTGACATACGTGTTGTAAGACTGCAGGGCGTGGCTTAGTTTACGATTCAGTTGATAGACTAGACTTGGAATTTAGTATGGCTGGAAGTTAGCATAATAACCTAAGAATAGGTCATAAGCTTTTGACTCATGACTTGGCATATGGACAACCCATGGCAAAACTCAATCCAATGACTTGATTCATGTGTGACTTGTGAACATGAGCTAGGTTTTTGGCTTTAAAAAATTGAACCTTTGTGACTTAGGATTAGATCGCTTTGAGCACACATCATAATACTAAAGAATATTGCTAAAATATGAAAAGCATTAGAGGTTAGGGTTTTTAGGAAACACTGACAAAATTTTGGAATGCAAGTTATAAACAGGGTCAGAAGAGTATGGAGCAATCGAGATCAGTGAAGACCTAATGAGGAATTTGAAGATATGAACAATGGTGAATGACAACGAAAAATGACAATTTTAAGCATGAATGAATAGAAATGCCTCAAATTTTTTAAATGTCATTTTTAGGAGATAACACTATGGATAGACACAGTTGTGTTCTATTGAATGACATTGTTCCGATCGCCTTGAAGACTATCAGTAGTGTTGGAAATGATTATCAGCTAGATGGATGATCAATGGACAGAGATTTCCCAGACGAAAAATGGTTCAAAACATTTATTCTTCTAGGCCATATGTCCGGATTAGAAGAATGGCTCTTGTGTCACTCTGTGGAGTGAGTGACTTATCCATCATCATGTCTGATTACTTAGATGGAGTATGGTTCCAAGAGATGATGCAACTGATGACACTGATAGTGATGATGGTGTTCATGATCTAATCATGAGATAGTCTAGATGACTATGTTGATGCTACTAGGTGAATGGTACGTTTATGCTCAAGACCATTACCTTCAAATACCTCCCTATCTAGGAGGGAGTGTTGATATTATGGTAGCTACGGGAGGTATTTACCTCCACATGTAAACCTGACGAGAATAGAATATTTCAGGAAGCAAGAAGAAACCCTAATTAGTTGGCTAATAACCCTAGAAGACAAGTTGGCTAAAGGAAATATTATATACTAAGTAAATAGGCACCCAGAATGAGAAGTTGGCCCAGGAAGTTTGCCAGTTTTAGTATAAATATAGGAGGCCAATATTCATTCTAGTAGGCATTCTCAGAACTGCAGAAGCAACACTTGTGCGCACTGCAGTTGGCCAGTTTGTGCGCAAGTCTGGAGGAGATTTGTCATTGCAATTGTTGTAGCTAGAAGATTTCGATTTTGGCTTGGAGTATCTCTTGGTTATGGTTTGGAATCTCTGATCAACTCTTGTTACTCTTGCTTGGTGCACTATTCTTGGAGAAAGATGCACCACCCTTTGTTTGGCTATCTAGCCTAGGGTTTGCTTTCAGAATGATTCCTTGTCAAAGTTAAGGTGCTTGGGGGTGGCTTCGGCCTATGGTTGGGTGACAATAGTGATATTGTCTATGGTTAAACAAGCACATCCATCATATTCTAACACATAGAGATTACTTGGAAGTAGTTATCATTTCCTTTATCTACCATCATAAACTCCAGTTGTACTTCTAGCATCTTGGAATATCACCAATGGCTCCTTTCTAGTTGAGATGGGTTCTCTTTAGGCTCCATCTCTTTTGCATTCCACAACAAGCATATAACCATTTTCTTCTTCATGGTATCTTAGTGATTTCCCTTCAAAAAATTACCTCCATGCTTGAATCCTTTCGACTTGTCATCCCAATCTACTTTGGGAATGCCCTCAACACCTTTGGAATGCACCCAACATTCTCTATATGCATCGAAAATATCCTTTTTATTGTTGTCACAGTTCTTTGAGTGCTGCAATAGACTCAAAATAACTTGGCAACCATATAGGGGTACCTTTTTCTACTATCTCTAGTTACTCATGGACATTATTCAATTCTGAAATTCACTTAAATTTATGTAACTCCTATCCCATGAGTCTGATTGCATCCTTCTAAAACCAATATGCACATAATGCATTTCTTATGCATATGTTGGCACTCTTTAGCATACATGCACCTTCATTACTTCACCCCTGAAGTTGTGACATTCATACCATGCTTCCACTGCACACTTCTGATAGCAATAATGAAGGTTCTACTCCAAACTACATAATTGATCCCTATAGATGATGCAACTTATCTCCATGTTTACACTAAGTCTCTCTTTATCAAAAGACCGACTTCCTGAATTCTCAACACCTTCATTGTTGAACCTGAATCATATCTTAATTTTATTTCATTTATGGCCTTTATTCATCTTGTGAATAAAATTTACATAACACTCTTGTTTTCAAGTGTCTCTGCTCATCCTTGATACCAGGTCCAAACTCTTTCACTTACTATAAAAACCATCCTTCCATATTTCCATGCTTGCACCTCCATGCATACCTACTACACATCCATTATCATGAATTGTTGATGGTCTCTCTCTTACTCATCATCCCCATTTGGTATCCACATTTTTCATATGGATTTATTTTTCCAAATTGAACCTCCATTGGAAGTCTTCCATATTGCTCACTGAGTCTAAATGTCTTCATTTGGCAGCTTCCTTAAGCAATCAAATACACATTTTGAAGAATTGTCTCTTCCCTTCTTCCTCCTATTTGCATATTTCCTTGCATCTAATTTATTCTATCAGTAACCTTAAGCTTTGTAAAATATGCAAGTAACACAATTTGTTAGATAGAACAATGATTCTAAAACTCTAGATAAAGCAACACATACTTTTGCCCATTTAAGTACACCACAAATATTCTTTATGATTGCCTGTGAATTTCACTGATTAATTCACATTTCTGGATGAATATCTAGATTCTTCTATCCAACAACTCTTCCATGACTGATTTCTTGCTCAATTATGAGTCCCGAGCGGAAAGTTATAGTTGTCTGGGTATAACCACTTTTCCCCTGTTGCACACCTTTTAACTAGGTGTAATTTTATCTATGTTCATACATATTTGCACATGCTCCTTTGGAATATTGACAGAAGCTCAATTGGATTTCCTCATGATCACATTTTGAACAAGATATCCAATTTTCACCTTCATCCATCATCTAGGATTCTAGTTACAACTTGCTGAAGTTTGCACTAATTTCCATTTTTAGCACTGAATGCTATAGGTATATTCTACCTCATATTGTGCGCTTCCAGGTACTTATATTCTTAATATAACTCCATGGATTTATTCTATGGTTCAATATATTTCCATAGACTACTCATGTGCCCCAAACAGACTTCTGAGCAGGAAGTTATGGCCTCCAGTGTAAATTGGTACCTAAATTTACCTTGCACTGTTTACATTGTAACTTCCTCATACAAGCTCCATTTTGCGAACATATTAGCTTGTTGGAAAGCTCTCATAGAGATATTTAATTTGACATCTAAAGAAAAAGTGTATCAAATGACTATACTATTTTCTCATGTTTTTTGATTGCCTAAAATGTTGTTTAGGCCTTCAAAAATGGCCTGCAAGATAATGACCTGGAAAACACCAATTTTTTCTGGAAAATTTCACTATTTTCTATTGACTTGGATGCTAATGTGGAATCTTGGGTCCACTTGGCACCCCAAGATGATTACAAGTCATCATTTTTTCCCACCTAGCCTTGACTCATCATCTTTCAATACATTCTCTTACTTCTTTCTCCTTCTCCCACGTCCACATGGTGCACATTCCCTTAACCTTCGTGCCCCATATTGCTAAATGTCATGTGGCACATTTTCATTGGCCGCAAGGATGGGTGAGCTCCATCCTGCACCAAAATTTTCCCACACACACACCTTCTCGTCCCCCTTGATCGAATGGTGGAGGATCGAGATAGATCAACGATCATGATCATATTTCGACCCCCCAACTTGTCGACCGTTAACAGGGGGGGGTCCAAAATATAGATCCCACATAGTTTTCATCTTGGTGAGGTGGTGGCCTCCTATTGATCCCCCCCCACCCTTGGTGGTTTCCAAAACCACCAAGTGTTATCCACAATTTTGGTCATCGTGATGATGTTATGATGATGGAAAATCAAGCTCTTCATTAAGGACACTTTCCTGAGAAAAGTTACATTTGTCTGCTTCCAGAAATCATGTTTTTAAAGGAGGTTTGCAGGCTACCTATATACTTGTCTGTGAGAATGCTTGATTCTCGTAGGCTTCTTTAAGCTAGAGTGCGAGGGGTTCACACTGTACCTAATTGCCAGGGTGCAAACATCTTCTTAAAGAGGAAAAAGATGAAGTTCCCGAGCCTTCTAGAAGGGAATCTTCAAGAAGAATGAGTTGGCTAGCGAATGGTTATCTATGTACTGGCTTTCTTGATATCTTGGAATCATTTCCTATCCAAGTAACTAATCCATTCTCTCTTATAAATTGAGAGGAATGCTCATGGAAAGGGTTAAGCAAGCAACAAGCTAGCAAGAGATTGATTGGAGAATTAGTGCAAGACTGTATGGAGGACTGATGCTACAACAACTAGAGACAACAACAAGGTCATCAAAAGTAGTTGATTTTCTTCATGCATGAGCAAGTGTGTGTGTCAGAGCTAGGAGCCATCGAAAGGAGATCTACAACATCAAGGCTCAGGTTGTAAGTTTCACTTTCTATCAATTTAATACAGTAATATGTCCCTTTCCCATAAAGATGATGTTACTTTATTACATAACTCCTTGATCATATGTATAGATTAGCTATTGGATATATTGATCTGACTCCACTTCGATTGGTTTGAACTGTTGTGATCTGAACAGGACAAGAGCGTTGGAGCGAAGCTTGGAACAACAGAGACCTAAGGAAAGCGTTCATAAGGTATGTGCATGATCCTAGTCTCTTAGTTCATTCAATAGTCTAGATCTAGGGAAAGTGTATTATTCTGTCCTGTTTTGTTCTAGATCCAAGTGGATCTAGGGAGATCGGTTTGTGTCCGCACTTACGGATTTATCCTGAAACACCAAGGGACTCCCCCGAAACCACTATTCCCATGGATAAGGTCTGACACCCTGCCCAATGTGGCTCCCATGTCACTTGCCACCTACCACTCCAACAAATCTGTCCTTGCCACATGCTACTATGGCAGTCCATGTCACCTCCACCACATCATATGACACGTGGATCCACATCATAGCTGATGTCACCATATGGAAAATTCTCAAATCTGCCAAAATTTCAAAATTTCTAATTTTTCCAAAACTGCCCAAATTCATAATTCTTTCCTCGAGCTTCCATTGAAGCTTTATAATTAAGCTCACAGTGGCCAATTCCAATCCCGTGCATGTCAATTTGACCTCTTCACACTAAATTTGACTCTTCCATGTCAAATTCTCCATGCATTTCACTGCAAAAATTGGGGCTTTTCCCCAATTCCGCACAATTTCGCCATGGTCGCTCTACAAATCCCAAATTCGGTCAATTCCAAGCTTAGAAACATTTGGATAGGGGTTAAAATTGGGCATTTTAAACCCCTAATCTCAAACTTCCCAAAATTACAGGAAGGGAAATTTTAACAAACAGATTGCAGGCGTCCTTTGAACTTTAAAATACAAATTTAGCTTCAATGCTCTGTCTCTGGCCCATGCAGGCTCAATATTGAACCCGTGGCTTTGATACCACAATGTAACATCCCCCAATACCGACAAACTCAAAAATTTATCTTTGATACCACATTGTAGCATCCCAAGCCCCAAGTTGGGCCATACCACACAAAATATTTCATCTTTGATACCATTTAATAATTAATATGCCTTGCATATCCAACAAATATGCAGTGCTAACAACATATAATTCATGCATAAACATGTACATTAAATCATACATAGTTTATATAAACATTCACACAGTAAATGGCATACAAACACACATTAAATAACACTTATCTTTTGCTATAAATCACCGACTGGTTGCAGACCTCAAACGTTCCTCCTAGCCATAGACTCTATTGCTCATATGCTCTTAACAACGGAGTCAGCCCCGATCTGGGGCTATGAATTCACTAGGGAAAAGGCTCCTAAGATAAGCTAAGGTATGATAAACAACTCAACGAAGAACATGCTCAGGTGCCAATTTCAACAATAGTTCCCAACTCACAACCTCTCATTCCCATCAGCCTGTCCCACCCCAGGAAGTGTACCCCTTCTATGCTCAACAATCCTTCAACTATCCCACTTCCCTTCCAGGGATTCAACAATAGGTCGATCATGAAGTCTCAGAGCTCTATGGCACCTGGAATTGAAGGTTGCTTAAGAGTTCAACACCCACTAGCCTAGCACACATGGAACCTATCCCAACAATTTTTCTACCAAGAGAAATTTCTCCACATGTATGAAAACCTGCTTCTTCAACCCAAACCACCAAGGATTTACAGGGAAACCCAATCTCCATAGCTCCACTCCCTGTAACAATAAGAATGATGAACATCCTGCCATAATGAATGGCCACAAATGGTAATTCCACTAAATTCCTCGCATTATATATGCAAATTCCCTTTTTGACACTTGGCACTCAAGGAACTCACTTATTCCCTTCCCTTAGGAACTTAGGATAAATCATTATATAAGACTTTAGCACTTAGGAATAATATTATTTTATTCCTTGTCTTAAGGCCCCTTTTCCTATATTCTTAGCCCCCTTTCCTTCTCGTGGAGTCGTAGCCCCCCATACTCTTTTGTCTAACTTGGTTTGCAACAATGATATATTTTATTAATATAATCGAGTGTGATTACATATTACAAAGATAGGCTCACTGGCCCTCTTAGCATCTAGGATTTTTGACCCCATATCACACAGGCATTGCAGTCTAAACATATCTACACAGGCACTCTGGCCCATAATATCCTAACTCACCAACCTATAATGCATATATACATTTACAAACTGGGGTTCAACCTGGGGGTATTCCATTTAGTAGCTTTGACATCTATCAAATACCAATCTTCTGTGTGATTCCCCATTCACTCTTGCATTCGATCTCACACTATAATACCCCCTCTTTTTTCTTTGTTTGACAAAACTTTATTATAATCCCCAACTACAACACTATTCCTAGTTGTTTCAATCTCTTTTTGGGCCTATAAAGATTTCCAACATCCCATTTTTTCCAAATAATGAATGCACATATAGACATTAAAAAGGTAAAATGACAAACCTGATGATTGGTGAGTGAATTGATTCAAAACCTAATGTTGGGAGCAATGAAAGAAATCCAATGCAAGTTCGGAAGGGTCCTGGCATAAGGTATAGATCCCTCTGGATTCCATTTTGGCACTGATCACAACTTTGTTACATAATTTCCAATGCTTTCCGCCAATAGCTAATGCTTCAGATTCCTAAATCTTTGTCTCTTGGATGAGGACCACTGATTGTTTTCAACTCGAATTAGATCATTAAGGGCTTTGAATTTGTTGTCGATGCCTTTGCAATTACATGAGATCAAAATCATTATTTGATTAAGGGTGCTTTGGAGCCACTTCCTAGAGTATGCTTGAGGGCCCGAGGGCCTAGTTTCTTATAGGCTACATGTTTAACCCCTGCCCCAAGAGAGCTTTCAATTGTTGTTTGAATACCCATTGTTTTTTCCTTATTGGTTGTTCCTCTCTTGTTTCCTTTGCAAGCTTCCTTCCTACTTTCTTTAATGATCAATCCTATCCATCATCTTCTTCTCCGATTGATGTTGGATTTTTTTCCTCATTAGGAATCTAATAGATGGGGGAATGTTTTCTTTGTAACATGATTGATTTCCTCTTCCCTATTTGAAACAACATCTTCTTCCATGATTCAAAATATTTGCAGTGGAATCTCTGGAAAGATGGAGGGTTGGAATGATTGAGGAGTGAGTATCGGGGCATCTTGCTCCAACAAAGATACTTGCACTTCATCTTGTGACCCTTCTTCCTCCCAAGTCAAAATCTCAAATCTATTTTCTATTGTAGGCTAGCTTATGGCAATTACACTAGGTTTTTGTACAACTTTATTCTAAAGGTCTAATGCATGTAGTTGACTAGATGGTGTATGAGACATGCTTACCAAAATTGGCTGCTTTGAGGATGAGGGGGGCTGATTGTAGAGCTACCCCTTGATATGAATGCATTTTTTTTTTACAATTTTCCATAGCTCACCTTTGTCTGGAGACATTGGGGCTTGAACCTAATTCTTCTTGCAGTTTTTAGAAAAATTTCCATACTCATGACAAATTTTACATTTGAACAACAATTATTCACAATCCAACTTTTCAACATGCTTCTAGTTATCTAATGAAAGAAGACTAACTTCTAGAAGACCCTTTTCCAAATCCACCTCCACACAGATCCAAGGACATGTAAACAACATTGCCTTTGGTTCCGATTTGTCAATATATTTTCCAAGAGTATTCCTGATGGTACAGATGTGGCAAACACATTTGTACCAGAACTACAAAAAGGACATCCAACTCTAGGTCAAAATTTGGAATCCAATGATTAAGAGACATTCCTTGGGTACCAAAGAAGTATGGGCTGCTATGAAAAATAGATCTCGATCTTCTTTTAATTCAAAGAGGAAAGCATAAAAACCCCTACCATAGAAATAACAAGTCAACTTCCCTTTGATGAGAAGCACCCAACTATTTTGAACCCAAAGCTCCATTGATTAGGGATAATGCCGTATACTTGTGAATTGCATGATTACACCTCTTTTAGCAAGAGCTAATGCCATATGCCTGGGAACAACAAAGGGGAGATTGACTTCAAGAAGTTGCTCAAGATTTTTAACAAAGCAGGATGGGTGAGATTTTTGAGTTTAGTTCCCAAAGGATGAAACAAGAGAACGAAAAGTTGTTGCATCATAATCAAAATCATGAGGAAGGGGGCAACAACTTCATCCTGAAATCAAGGCCATGGCCAAGCAACCTAAATAGAAAAAAGCATAACAACAACTAAGATTGTAGGAGAGGATCTTATCAATGAATTTCATCATTCTTGCAAAGCAAACTTCACAAATATTACAATTTTATTTTTTATTTTTTATGTTTTGCTCCAAACTTTTAAGCACATATTTGCAATCACAATTCTAAACCATGGTCATAAAGTTATGACTCTATCAAATTGGAAATAACAATCTAATTACATGTCTAGCATAATGCACCTATCGCTTGCCCTATTCTACAAGCTCACAACAATTACCCATCACTTCTTGATAAGACACTTGTCTCATGACCTTTTAGAATCTCACATCCTTGCAAATTATCATGCCCTTTCACTTTATATTCCACCAAATCCTAGACCCATTGTTCTAAATTTCAACAACAAGTCACCCCAGAGCTGGAGCTAGGAATCCACAAAAGAAGTGGCCTCTCATAATCCACTCACAACTCAATATCACCAACCCACTAGTGTTCTCCTACAACTATCCTGAATTTCCTCCAACTCTCTTCCTCTTGACTGTCCCAACCCAAGGAATGTACCCCTTCACTACTCTCAGTCCATCAGACATCCCATTAGTTTATCAAGGTCTCTCTGGTTCAAGTAACTAGGAATCTATCTGCTGGGAACTTAAGGGAACTCGTCACCAGGAAAACTACTAAAAACTAACAACAAACACTCACTGTTATAGTGCAACTCATTTAGGAGTTCACTCTTTAGGCCTAAAAACCTGGTTCTTCAATTTCCAGCTCCAAAATGCTCCAAAAACACTCTAGCATGCTCCTGAATTCACCCTGCCTTCTTGCTCTAGCTCTAGTGCTCTTTCCTTTCTATTCATGCTAAAAAACTCTATGTGAAAAAATGTCTAATTCCTCCATACAAATTTCTTCTATTTTCCCAAGACAATTCATTGCTCACTTTGCCCAATGTTGATTGCACCAACCCCATGCTTTCCAATAAATATGGGATGTGACCCTCACACCTACCCTCTTACATGAGTTTATTGATTGGGCTCTCATACACTCAAACCTAAATAGAAGATTTCCCCAAATGATAATAAAATTCAGAAATATGGGTTTGGATTAATACCCATAAACCATTTCCCCTTTGGATCCCCCTTAGACACTTCCTAGGCATCCTCCCCTCTCTTGTGGATTATTCAGCCGCCATCTTTGTCAATATTCCCAACAACTTGTATCACATTATATTTATTAAAATCAGAAAATACATTTCACATATTACATCGTTTGGCCACAACCACATTCATCTCTACATTATGCATTAATTAAATAGGGGATTATAGTGGGGATGTTACATTATTAATATTCTTTATTGGAATACGTATAATTGAAAATGAAAATGTATAGTATTATGAGAAATTTATAAAACGAATTATATTATTTTTTAATATGATCATCGTTTAAAATAAAAATATTTAGAACAAAATTGTATAGTGTGTGGTTGGTTTGGATTAGTTATAATCTTTGGGTGTTTCTGTGGTTAGTGATTTATTAGGGTTTTTCTACCGACGCACAATTGTTCAAAAACCATATCTTGGATGGGCTTTTCCCTTTTTGTCTTAGGATGACAATGATGGATCACCTCTTTTGGGATTGTTCTTTTGCCAGATCTTGTTGGGAGTTTGTATAGTCTAAGCATGTAGCCATTTTATAGGGAAGGTTGCATTAGAGAGTGGTGCTATTGGTTGGTTCTAGTTCTTTGGTTCTCTCTTCTCTTGGTGGTGTTTGGCACTTGTTGAGGATTTCAACATTGTTTGTTTTTTGAAAACTTGGATGCAAATATGTTTTCGAGAATCATGTTAACTTTTTGTTTTTATTTTGTCAATTATGGAAAGAAGAGATACATATGCAATTGTTAACTAAAGGATCTTCGTTGATCAAAGATGCCAAGGGGTTAGATGCAGTTACCTATTTGAAGTTTATTATTGTTTTGGTTTCTTTGAAGAGGAGGATGTAAATATTATCGTACATACCCTTCAACTTTATTCTTTTTTCTCTAATGTATTTTTTTTTTGTAAATATAAGAATTATTTCAACAACATTTTTTTGTGCATACTAGATTTTAATCTACTATATGAAATATTAAGTTGAATATGCCTAACATTTTTTTGTTATTTTGAAATTGTTGTATCGTCAAAATTGAATTAATGTGACTGTAAAATTCAATAACTCTGGTTATTTTCCCTTTTTCTTTCCTATCATAATTGAATTAATGTGACTGTAAAATTCAATAACTTTGGTTATTTTCCCTTTTTCCTTCCTAACATAATCATCACATATTAGAATATTTATGGAGTATGAATATTCTCCAAAATAATTTTGTATTTTGTTATTTGATATTAATGAAAATAAATAGAGATGGTTACTTATTTATTTAAAAAAAAATATTTTCTTTCATTATTAAAACTTATATGTGACATGTATGACATTTATATAATAAAAAATAAAATCAATTTGTATAAAATCGTTACTTAATAACATTGTCATAAAAGTAAAATTAAAGGTCAATTGTCAAAAAATAGATCAAGCAGTGGTAGGTGCAATACTCATATTAGGTGAAGTATCCTTATCATTTAGATTTGGGGCCCACCCATTAATGACAAGTTCATCAATAGGTTTGATTGTTTCTCATCCATCATTATCTTGTTTCAACTACTTCTCCATAGAAATGTCTAACTCGAATTGAGGGGACTTGTCATTATCAGGTCAAGGAGGAGGCAACCAACTGTGGTGCTCACACAATGGTTCTCTTTGCATTAACAAGGTAGACACCCAACCCTATGGTGTGGTGAATTGCTAGACACATGGGAATGGGATAATCTAGGCCAAGATTGAGAATTAGGAGGGTTACATGATTCATGGTGTAAGGAGTGACATGAGAGACTAGGAAAAACATGCATAAACATGTTACCAAGATCTAAGCTCCTATGGAAATAATAAAGCAAATAAAAGTAGATATAACAAATAAGAGAGAGGAGACAAGAAATTTACGTTGTAAAAATTCAAGGTTGGGAAACATCCATGGAAGCAAGGCCTTCTATTATTCATATAACTCTCCTAATTACAATTGCTAGAGCACACACATGTATCGAGTTAAAATGGGATCCATACAACTCTCAAGAATATGGATGATCTAGCCTAAGAAGCCCTAGTGTCCAAGCTAATGATAAATACCATAAGCCACCCTCCACCCTCTTGGATTCAATACCAATTGCCTCAATTTATAGTAACCAAGAAATACCTAGACCATTGATCATAAGGCACAATCAATGGAGGAAATCATCCAATCCATAAAGGTTGATGAGAAGATCATCAATAGATAAAGGAGAAATAGTGGATACAAATGACCTATGAGTGTAGGTCACCATTACTTGAGAGACAAGTCATCACCAAATAACTCCCAAAAATATCTTCATGTGCAATATAAAAAAAGTCTAGTGAGGCCATTTTACATGTATAAGTGCCCCACAAATGATGTTATAATGATCATCATTATGACACTAAATAAAAAATTACATCAAGCCACTAGACAACATTAAAACACATTCTAACATTCCTTCATAATGTTGACTAGAGGAATCAACACCTAAGCCGAGGGAGGATTTGTATTACATAAGAATAATAGGTTAGTAATGTGAGATATTTGAGATCTCACAAGTCTAATGATGCCTCGTTGTGTGTACAAATGCCTCCGAATGATGTTCTCACAATCATCATAGTGATATCCTATACAATGATAAATGTGGCCTCTAGAAAATCATTACATCATGGGATGTAATAAACACATTTGGATGAAGATGGTGTTACATTATATCCCCCCTTAATGTCAACTTCAAACATCCTTGATAAGTGGAAAATATAGATTCAAACTTTCCTATTGTCGAGGATAAGTTGTTGAGTGGAACAATGTATGATCCAGATTTTATGAGCAGAACAAAATGAACACAGATTATTAAAAGATGCTTAACACAAAATAACAAAGATACAATAAAATTGGTTTTCTATTCAATACAGAAATAAGATGAAACTATAAAATGCAGCGGAAAACAAGCTTGTTGGAATGGTGGTGGCTTATCTTTGAGAAGAAATGTGACGACTGCGCTCATTCGCAAGAAGATGGTTACAATGAGGCTCTGAAGGCCTTTTACAATAAACAAGAATTTCAAAAACCCTAGACATCCAAAAACCTAACCCTAGGAGATGAAGCACCAAAAGTCATGTGGGCCCTGTTTGGGTAAGTTAGTACATCAACTTCCCGTGGTCGTAACTTTTGCATACGATCTTCATTTTAGGCACACGATAGCCCGTTGGAAAGGTCTAACCGAGAATAATTTTTTTTGAGTGGCCCAGGGTAGTGGTTCCATTAGTCCCCTAGGCCCTAAATCCCCAAAAAACATCATTTAGGGCCCCAAAAGTTTGGAACCTGAAAAACTGCTGAAAAACTTGCAAGGTGGAAAACCATTTTTCGAGCCAGTGGAATAGGTGGGTGGCCACCGATATGCACCTAGATCAATCCTCCCTCCTTATGAATCAATGGTATCCATTGCGTTGAGTTCCCCCATCAGATGAGGAAATTTTTGATGAATTTGGCCTCAAGTGAGTCACTTGCCTTGGTGTAGGAGCTGCCTTGCTTTGACGACTCGATAAAGCTAGATCCTTTGATGTCGAGTGCCATTGATATATGTGTCCACAATCTGATCACTGGATTCCTGTTGCATGCAGTTAGGGTTGAGATTTGTTGTTGTCAACTTCTATGCTATCTCTGAGGTGTCCAATAATGGTGGGAAATATGGTCGAAGGAGAGCCATGTTGAAGACTGGATGTAGACCAAGGAAGGGGGGAATGTTGAGCTCAAAATCATTGTCACCCACAACCTTGGTGATGGTGTATGAGCCATAAAGGAGTGGGCAGAGCTTTCGATGGGGCTTTGCAAGGTGTTCTTTCTACAAATGCAACCAAACTTTGTCGCCCACCTGAAATGTATGTGGCACCCAATGTTGATCATGGCGCTGCTTGCACTTGGCATTAGACTTTTGTAGAATATCCCGAACCTATTGGCATAGATCTGCTCAATGAATCGGGTGTCTTTGTCAGCTTCTGGTGGAGCAGGGGACGAGTCAGCTGAGGTGGTTTCCAGGGGTAGTGCAACATCCATGGGGCCAAATGGTTGGAATCCCAACCCCATTTGAAAGGGGCTATGGCCAGTTGAGCTATGCAGGGCTCGGTTGTAGCTATGCTGGACATAGGAAGACTCTCATCCCAGGTGCAGGGGTGTTTTGAATTGTACATGTGCAGGATATGTACGACCATCTGATTGACGACCTCCGTTTGAACATCTGTCTGTGGGTGGAAAGCAGTGGATTTGGTGAGCTTGGTATCCAGCAATGACCAGAGGCTCGACCAGAAGGAGCTAAGGAACCAACTGTCATGGTCTGAGATAATGGTTTGTGGGATCCCAAAATGTACCCATACTCGTTCAAAGAAGATCTTGGTAGTGGCTTCTGCTGTGATGTTCTTCTTGCAGGCAGCTAGAATCGCCATCTTGGAAAAGCGATCAACAATCACAAAAACATAGTCATTTCCCCTCTTGGTGGATGGGAGGCCCGACATGTAGTCCATTGAAATGGATTCACATGGCCTGTTAGGTGTAGGCAGAGGGGTGTACATGCCCTATTTCTTATTGGTCAGTTTCGCAATAACACAGGCAGTGCAGGACCTGATATACTTGCTGACATCTTGTCGAAGTTTCGACCAGTAGAAATGTTTATGCAACACTGTCACTGTCTTTTCGACGTCAAAGTGTCCTGCCACCCGATTGTAGTGAGTTTCCCAATTCATCTTCGCGTGCTCTCTTGATGGAACAAAGAGATGGCCCAGACGACAACAACTCGTTCTGAATATGGAAATTAGTGACCATTGAGTTGGTACCCAACATTTGGTAGGTGGTGGAGAAGTCAGGGTCTGTCTCATAGAGGTGGGGCCATCCGAAGGTCTCGTGACCGCAAGAGTCTAGCACCACAGTGAGTGCCGCGAATGGAGGTCGACTGAGGCATTCAACAACTCGATTGGTACTTTCTTTTTTATAATTGATGTTGAGGTGGAATTGCTGTAAGTATCTTGACCACTTCTAATGGCGATCATTCTGCAATTTGCCTTGGGTCAACATGAACTATAGTGGCTTATGATCAGTGTGGATGACTGTCTCCTTCCCAAGAATGTAATGTCTCCACTGACGGCAGGCTTGCACAATGGAGTACATTTCTTTGTTGTAAGTAGGGTACTTACAAACAACATCTGATAGTGTCTCACTATGATATGCCACGGGGTGGCCGTGTTGAGTGAGGACGATGCCCACAACATAGTCTGAAGCATCTACCTCGATCTCAAAGGGATGCCGTAGGTCTGGTAATGAAAGTATCGGGGATGAGCACAAATGCTTCTTCAAGTCATCGAAGGCTTGTTTTTGGGACAAGCTCCACACAAATTTTTCCTTACCTCCACCCTTGGTTACTTGGCCAAGGGCCCATGCGATATGAGAGAAACCCAACACGAACCTGCGATAGAAATTGGCGAGGCCCAAGAAGCTTCGAAGTTCAGCGAGTGTGGTTGGGGCTGGCCAGTCACGGATGACCTGGATCTTGGCTGGATCCACATGCACACCATGTTGATCAACGATGTAGCCTAAGTAATGGACCATGTCCATGTTGCAGGAGCATTTTTTCGAGTTTGCATATGGTTTGTGCTGCCGCAGGGCATGCATAACCTGTTGAATATGTTGCAAGTGTTCCGCCCAAGTCTTGCTATAGATGAGGATGTCATCCAGATACACCACTACAAAAGTATTGGTGAAATGTCATAGGATATCGTCCATCATCCTCATAAAAGTTGTTGGAACATTTGTCAAACCAAAGGGCATGACCAACCATTCAAAAAGACCTTCTTTTGACTCGAAGGCAGTCTTCCATACATTTGGATGTTCTATTAGGAACTTGTGGTATCCAAGCTTCAGATCAATCTTACTTAAGTATTTGTCCACTGTGAGATGATCAAGGAGGTCGTTGATTCGGGGAATCAGGTATCGGTTTTGGACTGTGATTTTATTCAGTGCCCAGTAATTAATGCAAAGTTTCTAGGTCCCATCTTTCTTCTGCACCAACACGATTGGGCTCCCACAAAGGCGATGATTTGGGATGGATGTGCCACTTGTGGAGAAATTCTTGGATCTGCCTCTTGATCTCCTCATTTTCTAATAGAGAGCAGCGGTATACTCGCCCATTGGGTAGTGGTGCGCATTGTTAGCGTCAGAAGTCACTCCTGGATTGCATTAGGAGTAGAGTTAGACACCCATCATTTTATGTCACAATTTGTTTATCAAGGGTGATCGAAAGAGAGTAGACTCATAATGATATCGTTTTAACTCAGAATCCTGGACCGAACCATGTATGAACAAGCTAGGTCTTAATCTAACTTCAGTCAGTAGGTTGTAGTAAGGGTAAGCAGGAGGAAGAAATTAACGAGAAAATGTAGAGGTCGACCGAAGATGTCAGGCCTTTCAGCAACCCAAGGATGAATGATTTAAACACAAGAACTCCTAGAATTTAAATCACAAGGAAGCTAAGGAATATCACAACGTTACAACAAATCATTTAGCATAAAACAGTCACAATGGTTCATGCGAATCTGTCGATCATGAACTCCTTAGCATTAGAAGGAAAATAGAGTAAATAAGAAAGCTAATTGCCATTTAAACAAGAAATCTCGGATGCACATACATGATTAGAGAGACCAGTGCTTCATCAAAACCATACAACAAGGAGCTTAGCTCTACCAACGATGCTTTACAAAATGGAAAAATTGCCTACATATACCTAAAGCAAATAACAACAGAAAAATTGAGACTTCTTCATTAACAACATTACGTCTGCATGTTTACTAGCAGACTGCACCTGCAGTCTCTAGACGATCGTGCACTTATGTCAGACGCAATCGGACTCCTGGCACCTTGTAGAATAATTGACCTGTTTCGGGTCCTTTTCTGGGCTTTCTATTTATAGTGGAGACGATGTCTAACTACCACCGACAACTTCAATAACTACCTCCTTGGGGCTGGGAAAAACCTGGTCAACTCCGCCTTTCGGGACGTGGAGGTCTTCTCACAGTGCCACCTGGATCCGCCAACCGACTGCTTGGAAAGACTTGTAGGCAGGTGTGATAAATGGGGCATAAGATAGGAAGAAGTGTAAGAACAAAGGTCAGGCAGGGATGATTTGGCATGCTCATCGTGGAAGAGGGAAGGGAAGTGACCAAGGAAATGACAGGGGCAAGACACAGAGCAGGGGGCAGGAGGGTGATAGACGAAAGGAGGAAAGGTGATGGGATATGACTGTTCGAGGGAGGACACATCGCTTATGGCGGGACGACGTGGAAGGGAGTGGGACAAGTGTCAGAAGGCGAGAGGGAGCGGAAGGGGATAAGGTGTGCCAGGATGGCACTGAGTGGAGGTGAGACATGGAGTGGAAGACAAATGGTGGAAGGTGGACGGTGGAGGCAATCAGAGATGTGACAAGGGGGGGGCCGCTTTAAGCCGCCAATT
>ML781347.1:312917-336781 GCA_009831015.1 Picea engelmannii | reverse complement strand
TTGACCATAGATACAGGCTCCCCAATCCAGACCGTTGAGAGATGCGCATCTAATTCCGAACCCCCCCTCCCCCGCTTTGAAGATAGAATGGCGAGGGGGCTCCAGAATCCAACCTTGATCGTAGATCTGGGCACACAGATTTTGGCCGCCCAAATCTGCCTGCCACTTAACCAAATGTGCATTTTCACCCCAACATAGGGTAAGTGGGTTTTTACTCCACTTCTTCACATTTTTCCACTCAAAGGGGCTTATCTCTTAGGAAAACACACCCTTTACAAGAATTGGTGATAACATTAGGCTCCATGGGGGATAAAGTTGTCCCTGTGATGCTCTAAGGACTCATTTGCAGTTCCAGTGCCTTACTGTTGGGATATGGAGTCATTTATTAAGCTGAAAACAAACAGAAAAACAATATTTACAAAAACAAAGGAGCCATCTAAGGCTTTAAATGAAACATTTCTTCAGGAAACGCCCATTTACTGGGCCATTAAAAACTTCTTCGCCCTCCAAATCCTGCAACCTGTAAGTGTTGTTCGAGAATACTTCAGAGATTTTGAAAGGTCCAATCCAGATGGCATCAAACTTGTTGTGTTTGCCTCTGTCCTGCTTGGGCGCATCCCACTTAAGCACTAGATCTCCCATTTTGAATTCTTCCTTTCTGACCTTCCTGTCAAACGCCTGCTTGATTTTCTGCTGATGACTGGGAGCTCTGTCCATTACCTTCTCCCTGGTTTGTTTCACTTCCACCAACTGATGAATTTTTCTGACCATATGATCTGGCTCTCCTTCATAATCTTGAAATAATTTTGCCACAGGTAAAGCCAGCTAAGTGGGAAATACAACTTTTGTCCCGTAAACAAGTTGAAAAGGGGAGGTGCCCAGGGACTTCTTTGTTGTCACTCGATCGACCCACAGAGAGAATTTGAGCTTTGAATCCCATGCCTTCTTATTGTCTTCCAACAATCTTTTAATGAGCTTGATCAGACTTTTATTGAAAGATTCTTCCAGCCCATTGCCTTGAGGATAATAGGGGGTGGAATGAATTAGTGAAATCTCAAACTGCTCACAGAACTTAACCAGAGGCTCAAACTTGAAAGAAGCAACATTATTAGTGATAATTCTGCTGGGACAACCAAATCTGGCTATAATATCCTCTAGGAAGATGATAATTACCTTGTGTGAAGCATTCCTAGTGGGGACAACTTCTATCCACTTGGTGAAGTAATCTGTTGCAGTCAGGATCCATATGTGCTGGCCACTTGAAGGAGGATGGATTTCTCCAATGAAGTCCAACCCCCACTACTGAAAAGGTGTTGAAGCTACTACAGGCTTTAGTGGCAGAGATTTGAGTTTCTACTTTCTTGAGAACCTTTGGCATTTGATGTAGGCTCTTACTTCTCTGCAGACATCAGTGAATAAGGTGGGCCAGTAGTACCCAACCCTGAGAATTTTGTGGGCTGTGGTCTTCTAGAAATGATGCCCTCTACACAGGCTGCTATGGAAGTCAAATGTAACTTTCTGGGCCTCCTGTGGGTTTAGACACCTTAGAAACACCCCTAAAGGGTCTCTCCAGTACAATATCTAGTCAATAAGGCAATATTTGACTGCTTTGAGCTTTAGAGATCTTGCCTTAATCTTCCCCATTTCATTAGGGGGATTTAACTCCCGCAGGAAAAATATAACATCTTTATACCAGGATCATTCTTCCAATAGGGGGTTGCTTCGAGGACTGCCATTTGACAACTCAACTTGCTGATTTTCTGAGCAAATATGTACGAAATTTAACCCCAAAGCCTTGTGGTTAGATTTAGCCAGGAGCTTGGCTAAACCTTTCACTTTAACCAACTTGGTGGGCTTTACTTCTAGGTCAAACTCAAGGATCTTGGCAATCCACTTTCCCCTTCTCCCATCTATGTCAGGCTGGATAAGGATGTCCTTCATAGAGGCTGAAGGAACATATGCAATCACCTTTGAGTGCAGGACATAGAATCTGAAATCTTTGAGAGCTTTCACCAAGGCATAGGCCTGTTTCTCCATGATCTCATACCCGATTTCTGCATCTCTTAATGCCTTACTGAAGGAGGAAATGGGATACTCTCTCCCTTCCTCATTTTTCTGCAATAAGACCGCTGCTACTGTATCAAAAGAAGCAAAAGAAAAAATTAGGAAATCCTTGGAATAATCAAGACTGATCAACACATGCGCCTTAGTCAATGCCTTCTTTATTTGGACAAAATATTCCCTGGGCTCAACAATCCACTTTACTTCATTTCCTTTTCTGAGCATGACTGTGATGTGTTTCACCAACTCAAGAAAATTTGAGACGAACCTCCTCAGAAAGTTAATCTTGCCCATGAAAGATTGGAACTCTTTTTTGGATCTTGAGAGTGACAGGGTCTGAATTGCCTCCACTCTGCTGGGATCAATTCTCATCCCTCTGCTAATACTATATGGCCTAATAGCTTCTCCTCCTTCATAGAAAACAAAGATTTATTGGGGTTCAAGGAGAGGCCAAACCTTCAGCACTTCAAGAAAACCTTCCTTAAGTGACAACAATGTTCTTCATCAGACCTGGAGAAGATAGTGATGTCATCCAGATAAATCACCACAAATTGATCTTTCTCCCTAATGAAGGCTATGTCCATGGATTTCTAAAATGTTACTCCTGCATTCATCAATACAAAATGCATTTTGGCATACATGAATGTGCCCCAAGTAGTGGTGAAAGCTATTTTTTCTCTATCCTCAGGCAGGACTGATATCTGATTGTAACCAGAAAAGTCGTCGATCATGGATATCCTAGACGCACCAGTCACCCTTTGCAATATGTGTTCCATCTTAGGTAGGGGGTAATTGTCCTTCTTTGAGCTTCTGTTCAGATTTTTGAAATCAACACAGACTCTGATTTCTCCACTCTTCTTTCTTACCGGCACCAGATTGGCCACCCACTCAGTATCTCAGAGGGACAATGATTTGGGCATCTAACAACTTCTTCACTTCTCTCTCCATGACAAGAAGCAATACGGGGTTAATCTGTCTTAGCTTTTACCTGAAAGGCTTAGCTTCCTCTTTCAGTGGGATCTTGTGCTCAATTACAAATGTGTCATATGTCATGAGGTCTTCAGAGGTCCATGCAAACACATTGGCAAATTATTTTAATAACTCAGTATACTCGGCCCTTTTCTCCCATGACAGGCTGCTTGACAACTTGACGAATTTAGGCTCCTCTTGTGTACCAATGTTGCACTCAGCTGTATCAACATTTCCATTTGAAACCCTACCCTTTACTGCCACATCATTCCCATCGAACAATCTTTCTAAAGGAACTAATCCTTTTGGAATGTGATTGCTAGGCAACTAAACAATATGGTGATGAGCAATTTTATTTAAAAATGCTTCAGGGTGAGGGTCACCTTCGAGATCAAGATCTTGATCAATGTGCAATGCAGAGAATTTATTGACAGACTCAAGAAATTTTCTTATTTCCAGATCATCCTCGAATACTTTCCAATGCTTGATATTTTCCAGTACAGAGGGCCTATATCTTATCTCGACTTCATGTTTGATCTTGGGAGGCAAAGGGATCTTAAACTGGCTAGCTGAAACAACTAGGGAATCAACCAAAGTATTTTCCTCTCTTGGAATAAATGTAATGTTGAATGCCCCAAAGAAATTGTCAATTAGGTTCCATACCTTATTTCTGTAACTTCCGAGTCGAAGATGCTTAGCCTGATAAGCATTTCTGATCTGCTGAACTATCAACTCTGCATATCCGAACACTGCTACCTCCTCAATTCCCATTTCTTTTGCATTCCTTAAACCCATAACAAGAGCCTCATATTCGGCCACATTATTGGTGGTCTCAAACTCTAGCTTGTATGACAGGGAAATGGCTTCCTGACAAGGCGACACAAAAACCACTCTAGCACCAACACCTTCACTAGAAGAAGCTCCGTCGAAGAACATTTTCCACAAAGAGGTAGTTGGGGGAGGTATTTCTCGATCAGATATGGGCTCTTTTCTGATTTGAAGAGGGGTTTCAGAAGCATCAGTGAGCTGGAATAAACTAGGCCCCATATCAGTATCAAGTTCAAAGATAGGATGATTGGTGGGGTCTGCTTCATCACTAACAATGTAGTCCAGTTGAGCTTCTCTATACAACCTTCTGTGTCCCCCCCCAATGAATGGAATGGTGGTATATGTGAGGTCCATCTGTAATGTCCCTCCAAGATTTTTAATCCATGATCTTGGCAACAACATGCCAAACTTGGGGGGAACATCAACTACTACAATGTCCATGACCAGACTCTTCATGGGCAACTGAAACAATGATACTGCCAGGTCTTTGATGACTCCAAGACATTGCACCCTCCTTGAATCAAAAGAGTACAAATCATGATAGGCCTTTGTTACTTCCAGTCCCAATTCTTCCATGACTATTTTGGGCATGATGTTATGGGAATCCCTTGAATCCATCAGGCAATTATGCAACACCTTATCATGTATGTTTAGGGATGTGTAGAAGAGAGGGTATGAATCGTCTATGTCTTCTACCATGGGACCTTTTGAAATCTTCATTTTTAACTAGTTCCGAGAGAGGTACAAGAATTCTAATTTTCTGAATTTCATGCTCAAAACTAAAGGAAGAAGGAGGCTTAGGAGCTTCTCTTACCTCAGGGATAGGGTCTTTGGCTATTGGAGAAATATTCTGAGAGATCCTTTCCTTGGTAGTGCGTGCTGTAGGCTTAACAGACCTTTCTGCTACAAGAGGTTGTTCAAGAATATTAGCCTTCCCTTCATTCCTCTTTGACATGAGGTTGTATCTGTTAGGACTATTGCCTTTGGCTTTCTCCCCCTTACCCAACTCATTGATTTGACTGTTCATAAGGGATTCTTCATATGCAGATTAAGTCAAATGGGGGAAAGGGGAGGTGTCTCCAAAACAATGGATTTTAGGACCAAGCTCATCTATCTCCTCTCCTTCCTCACCAACAACAAGGTTATTTTGAAGAGGGGTTTGGATCCTCTGGTCATCTCTATCTCTGCTCCTTTGTTCCCTTGGCATAATTTGAGGGACATTATTATTTGGCCTCCTGAAACCTTTGTTATCAGTACTTTGGGGGTTTCTATATATGGGCTTCCCTTCTAATTCCCACCTTTCCATCCTAGCCAAAAGTGATTTCAGCACTTTAGTTACCTTATCCCCTTGGGGGGGAAGGGAAGAGGAACCTGATGAGGAGGGTTCATCTCTCCTGCTGAGCATATATCTATCTACTTTATTTCTGATTCGGTCAACAACCAATATATTTGACTCAACTTTCACAGCCGAATCCTGCATGTGAGCTAAGGAAATGGATCGTCTTTCCCTCAAAAAGAGGCATAAATTAGGATCAAAAGCATTAGCATAAGCGATTTTGGCAGAGGCTTCTAAGGGATTTATCTCAATGGGAATCTTATTGTACATTTTATTGAATCTCTTGGAGAAATCAGAGACAGACTCTCCTTCCATTCGTTTCAAGGACCCAAACTCTGTCATGTAATACACAAAGTCTTTTTTGTCACCCCACTGTCTCAAGAAGGCATTTTTCAAAACCTCAATCCCATCGATAGATCCAAGAGGCAGGGCCTTAAACCATTTCGTGGCCTCGCCTTCAAGGCTATGGAAAAAAATCCTCATCCATACGTCTGCATGCATGATAACATGATCATCTGTGAAAATGTAAAAGGCTTCAAGGTGTTGTTCTGCAGATATGTCTCCTTCGCTTGTGAACGTGGGTAACTGCTTAAGGTAGCCATCTGCTGGAAGGGCATTGAGAGGTTGAGGTAACACAAGGGGATCATACCTAGCAGCTATTATAGCCTCCATTTTAGTCATGGGGGGATTTTCTCCTGCCATAGGAATATTAGGTGGAGGAGAACTAGGAGGAGAAGGAGTTCGAACAGGGGATACTGGAGCTAATATTTTAGGTAGAATAGGAAACAATGGAGGATTCAGAGAGAAGGATACAAGGCTTGAATGAACATATGCTTCTCTCTTTGCAGTAGCAGCCATAGTAATAAAAGGAGGGGTGGAAAATCTAGGAGTGGGGAAATCTCCCGTGGTCTTAGGTCTAGACCAAGCTGCAATGTCAGGGGAGATAGGAGTGACAAGAGTTTCTCCCTCTAGTCCCGGACCAGGAGAAGAAAAATCAACAGGAACACTCCCAAAGTTTATAAAATGAGAAACTTTAGTAACAGGTCGGCTGGGAAACTGAGAAACATAAAATGGAGTTTCTAACAGAGGAAGATGAGAACTGCCAGAAATACCTAGTTCAGCCACAAAAGTTTCTCCTTCGAGGGCCCTCCCCTTTCTGACAAGCTTCTCAGGATCTGCTTCAGGTGTAACTAAAGGTGACCGTGGATGAGACCGCGTGTGTCTGCCCCTCGAAGCCACAACTGAAACAATAGGTTCATCACAGTGGAGTCCTCACAATGGAGTCGCCAGGTGCACAATAGCAATCTTGTATGGATCTGATGCCTGATGCACCTTCAGAATCAGAGGCTCAATGTCGTTCAATCCCAGGGAAAATATTCAACTTCGTCCCCAACAATGATGCCAGAAATGTTAGTGTCAGAAGTCACTCCTGGATTGTAGCAGGAGTAGAGCCCGACACCCATCAGTTTATGTCACGATTTGTTTATCAAGGGTGATAGAAAGAGAGTAGACTCATAATGATATCGTTTTAACTCAGAATCCTGGACCGAACCATGTATGAACAGGCTAGGTCTTCGTCTAACTTCAGTCAGTAGGTTGTAGTATGGGTAAGCAGGAGGAAGACATTAACGAGAAAATGTAGAGGTCGACCGGAGACGTCAGGCCTTTCAGCAACCCAAGGATGAATGATTTAAACACGAGAACTCCTAGAATTTAAATCACAAGGAAACTAAGGAATATCACAACGTTACAACAAATAATTTATCATAACACAGTCACAATGGTTCATGTGAATCTGTCGATCATGAACTCCTTAGCATCAGAAGGAAAATAGAGTAAATAAGAAAGATGACTGCCATTTAAACAATAAATCTTAGATGCACATACATGATCAGAGAAACCAGTGCTTCATCAAAACCATACAACAGGGAGCTTAGCTCTACCAACGATGCTTTATAAAATGGAAAAATTGCCTACATATACCCAAAGAAAATAACAACAGAAAAATCGAAACTTTTTCATTAACAAAATTACGTCTGCATGTTTACTAGCAGACTGCACCTACAGTCTTTGCACGATCGTGCACTTATGTCAGATGCAATCGGACTTCTGGAACCCCACAGAAGAATTGGCCTGTCTCGGGTCCTTTTCTTGGCTTTCCATTTATAGTGGACACGATGTCTAACTACCACCAACAACATCAATAACTACCTCCTTGGGGTTGGGAACAACCTGGTCAACTCTGCCTTTCAGGATGTGGAGGTCTTCTGACGGTGCCACCTGGATCCGCCAACTGATTGCATGGAAAGACTTGTAGGCATGTGCGATAAATGGGACATAAGATAGGAAGCAGTGTAAGAACAAAGGTCAGGTGGGGATGATTTGGCATGCTCGTTGTGGAAGAGGGAAGGGAAGTGACCAAGGAAGTGATAGGGGTGAGACATAGGACAAGGAGTAGGAGGGTGATAAACAAAAGGAGGAAAGGTGACGGGATATGACTGTTCGAGGGAGGACACGTTGCTTATGGCAGGACGACATGGAAGGGAGTGGGATAGGTGTCGAAAGGCGAGAGGGAGCGTAAGGGGATAAGGTGTGCCAGGATGACACTGAGAGGAGGTGAGACATGGAGTGGAAGACAGATGGTGGAAGGTGGACGGTGGAGGAAATCAGAGATGTGACAAGGGGGGGTGTGCTTTAAGCCGCCAATTCCAGACCCGCCCACCCCCCCCTATTAAAGGTAGATAGGAAAAGGGGGTCCAAAATCCAACCTTGACCATAGATTCAGGCTCCCCAATCCAAACCATTGAGAGATGCGCGTCTAATTTTAGATCCCCCCCACTTTAAAGGTAGAATGGCGAGGGGGCTCGAGAATCCAACCTTGATCGTAGATCTGGGTGCGCAGATTCTGGCCTCCCAGAATCTGCCTGCCGCTTAACCAAATGTGCATTTGTGCCCCAACCTAGGGTAAGTGGGTTTTTACTCCACTTCTTCACATTTTTCCACCCAAAGAGGCTTATCTCTTAGGAAAACACACCCTAGGGTAGAATGGCGAGGGGGATCTGCCTGCCGCTTAACCAAATGTGCATTTGCTCCCCAACCTAGGGTAAGTGGGTTTTTACTCCACTTCTTCACATTTTTCCACCCGAAGAGGCTTATCTCTTAGGAAAACACACCCTTTACAAGAATTGGTGATAACACACATGGTGTCAGAGCGATGGGATGCTTGAACTGGTAGTGCAGTGGTATGCTAATAGGAGAGGAGAAGAGATCTGAGTATTCTTCCATGACCTTATCCACTTGCTTCTATTATGTGGAGAGATCAACTGCGGAGGCCCGAGATGTGGTTGCGATCTTTCGCTCACTCTGAGAGAGAATCACGAAGAAGATAAATTTCCCGGTCTGAGAGATGACCTTCCTGCATTACTTGGAAGAGATCAAGGAAATAACATTAGGAGGGACAGGCTTGGGTATCCTGTACAATTTCATGTTGAAAGTAATAATAACACTACGAGGCCTTGAATCATATACAACATGACGTTTCCATAAATAAGGTTGGCCCAAAATAACATTACAAACTTTGAGAGGAGAAACATCACACAATACCTCATCTTTGAAGGGCTTGATGTCGTACTACAATCAACACTGTTGGCTGACGCAGAGGTCACTTCCTTGGCGGAGCTATCTAATGGTGTAGGTTTGTGGGTGTGGCATTGTTGGAAGGGCCAACCACTTGACAACCTTTTTGGAGATGAGGTTCTTCTGGCTACCACTATCAACGATGAAGTGCAGCGGGGTGCCTTTTACCCACATTTGTGAATGGAAGAGGCAGTCTCCTTCTTCTGGCTCGTCGAGTTCACCAGGATGGAGCTTGGTGGTAGAAATGGTGGCACTGGGTTCCACATCAATGATCCGTCTTCCCCTTTATGGTTCTGAATTAGAGTCAGAACCTGCATATGATTCAGAGGCTTTCACTTCTGCCACCAACTATTGCTTTGAGCGACAATCAACAGTGTTATGCCAAGGGATCTTATGGAATTCGCACGACTTCTCGATATCTTTCTTTGTCTTTTCGCTGTCCTTCTTTGCTTGCAGCTTGGACTGATTGTCCTGATACTGTCCATATTTTCTCTGTCCTTTGTTCTATGGGTTGGGGCCGCCCTTTTTTGGCTTTTGACATGAGGGGTTCCCAGGCCCAAATTGCCATGTCTTTTGTTTGAGATTCTGCTTCATTTTGACGACATATCGATAGGCTGTGCCCAAGGACGAGTTGTACAGAAATTCAATTTTGGTCTGGATGTATCTATCCAAAGAATCATGATACTTGAGCACCATATATTGCTCTGAATCTTTGATACCCAGCGTGGTGCGCAAGGTATGGGAGATATTTGTGAACTCTGGCACTGCTTGGTCTCTTTCTTGTTGCAGTGTGGTCCATTTGGTATACAAGTCGTCATAACTTTCGACAGGGTAGTATTGTTCCTTAATAGCATCCCTGAAGGATTCCAAGGTGGTACTGACTGTAAATAATAAGTGTTCCCTTGTTTCCTTTTGCTCACATAAATCTTCCCACCAATCTTTGACATGGGGAACCGCTTTGATAAGCACAAAAGTAATATTTTTTCTATTCGAAAAGTTATGGACAGAAAAAATACCCTTCTAGTAGATTCAACCACTTGTCTACAACATTTGTGTCTATCTGACCTTCAAATATAGGAATATCGAAGTTTATTTGTACCTTGAATGGGACGGTGCCTCTGCTTGAGAAAAATGCGTCGCCTTTTAGTAGCCACCGAAGGATTTGCACGAAACTATCCATCATCTTGTTCCTCTATTGCGTGAGGGATTCCTCAAGAAACATTTTGAAAGGATCTCCTGTCCTTTCATCTTTATTTTCTCTTGCCATGAGAGGTCACTTGGGCGTGCGAGAGCTTTTTTCCTCAAGAGAAACAAGCTCGAGACCCAATTCTTTGTACCCTGACCTCGTTGGGGACATGCATTAAGACGACAAGGAGCAGACCGCTCTGATACCACTGATCCAGATTTATGAGCAAAACAAAATGGACACATATTATTAAAATATGCTTAACACAAAATAACAAAGATACAATAAAATTGGTTTTCTATTCAATAAGGAAATAAGCTGAAACTATAAAATGTAGTGAAAAACAAGCTTGTTGGAATGGTGGTGGCTTATCTCTGAGAAGAGATGTGACGATTGTGCTCATTCACAAGAAGATGGTTACAATGAATCTTTGAATGCATTTTAAAATAAACAGGAATTTCAAAAACCCTAGACATCCAAAAACCTAACCCTAGGAGATGACGAGCCAAAAGTCATGTGGGCCCTGTTTGGGTAAGTTAGTACATCAACTTCCCGGGGTCGTAACTTTTGCATACGATCTTCGTTTTAGGTGCACGATATCCCATTCGAAAGGTATAACCAAGAAGAACAATTTTTGACTAGCCCAAGTTATTGCTTCTGGCAATCCTGTGGGCCCCAAATCCCCAAAAAAATTCGTTTAGGGCCTCAAAACGACCTCGAAAGTTTGGAACTCGAAAAACTGCCGAAAAAATGCCAAGGTGGAAAACTGTTTTTCGAGGCAGTGGAATAGGTGGGTGGCCACTGATATTCACCTGGATCAATCCCCCCTCCTTAGGAATCAATGGTCTCCATTGCGTTGAGTTCCCCCATCAGATGAGGAAATTTCTGCTGAATTTGGCCCGAGGTGAACCACTTGCCTTGGTGCAGGAGCTTCCCTACTTTGACGACTCGATAAAGATGGATCCTTTGTTGTCGAGTTCCCTTGATCTATGTGTCCACAATATGATCATTGAATTCCTATTACATGCAGTTAGGTTTGAGATCTTTTAGTGTCAACTGCTCTGCTATCTCCGAGGTGTCTAATAATGGTGGAAAATATGGCCGAAGGAGAGCCACGTTGAAGACTGGATGCAGACCAAGGAAGGGGGTAATGTTGAGCTCAAAATCATTGTCACCTACAACCTTGGTGATGGTGTACAACCCATAACAGAGTGGGAAGAGATTCCGATGGGCCCCTGTAAGACGTCCTTTCTGCAAATGCAACCAAACTTTGTCGCCCACCTGAAACATATGTGGCACCCGATGTTGACCATGGCGCTGCTTGTACTTGGTATTAAACTTCTGTAGAATATCCTGAACCTGTTGCCAGATGTGCTGGTTTCACTCAATGAACTGGATGGCTTTGTCAGCTTCTGGTGGAGCAAAGGATGAGTCAGACGAGGTGGTCGCTAGGGGTAGTGGAACATCCATGGGGCCCAATGGTTGGAATCCTAACCCCACCTAAAAGGGG
The DNA here is from genome assembly GCA_009831015.1 of Picea engelmannii. Taxonomy (NCBI): domain Eukaryota; kingdom Viridiplantae; phylum Streptophyta; class Pinopsida; order Pinales; family Pinaceae; genus Picea; species Picea engelmannii. The sequence goes on along the minus strand of ML781347.1, from coordinate 325,255 downwards.
CCGTGGCCAGTTGAGCTATGCAGGGCTCAGTTGTAGCTATTCTAGACATAGGGAAGACTCTCATCCCAGGTGTGGGGTTGTTTTGAATTGTACATGTGTAGGATATGTACGACCATCCGATTGACGACCTCAGTTTGACCATCTGTCTGGGGGTGGAAGGCAGTGGATTTGGTGAGCTTGGTATCCAACAGTGACGAGAGGCTCAACCAGAATGAGATGAGGAACTGACTGTCATGGTGTGAGATAATGGTTTGTGGGATCCCAAAATGTACCCATACTCATTCAAAGAAGATCTTGGCAGTGGATTCTGCTGTGATGTTCTTCTTACAGGTGACTAGAATTGCCATCTTCGAAAAGCGATCAACAACCACAAAAACACAGTCATTTTCCCTCTTGGTGGACGAGAGGCTCGACATGTAGTCCATTGAGATGGATTCCCACAGACTGTTAGGAGTAGGTAGAGGGTTGTACATGCCTTGTTTCTTATTGGTCAGTTTGGAAATAGTGCAGGTGGTACAAGACCTGATATACTTGCTGATATCTTGTCAAAGTTTTAGCTAGTAGAAATGATTCTGCAGCATTACCACTTTCTTTTCAATGCCAAAGTGTACATCCACCTGACTGAAGTGAGATTTCCAAATCAGGTTTCCGCACTCGCTTGATGGAACGCAAAGATGGCCCAGACGAAAAAACAACTTCTCCTAAAGATGGAAATTAGCAACCACTGAGTTGGCGCCCAACATTTGGTAGGTGTTGGAGAAGTCAGGGTCTGTCTCGTAGAGGTGGGGCCATCTGGAGGTCTCGTGACCGCAAGAGTCTAGCACCGTGGTGAGTGCCGCGACTGGAGGTCAGTTGAGGTAGTCAACAACTCGATTGGTACTTCCTTTTTTATACTAGTTGATGTTGAGGTGGAACTTTTGTAAGTATGTTGACCACTTCTGATGACGGTCATTCTTCAATTTTCCTTGGGTCTACATGAAATGTAGTGGCTTGTGATCAGTGTGGATTGTTGTATCCTTCCCAAGAATGTAATGTATCCACTGACGGTAGGATTTCAAAATGGAGTACATTTCTTTGTCGTAAGTAGGGTAATTATGGAAAACATCTAATAGTGTCTCACTATTATATGCCACGGGGTGGCCGTGTTGAGTCAAGACGACGCCCACAACATAGTCTAAAGCATCTGTCTTGATCTCAAAGGGATGTTGCAAGTCTAGTAATGAAGGTAACGAGGATGAGCACAAATTATTCTTCAAGTCATCGAAGGCTTGTTGTTAGGACAAGCCCCACATAAATTTTTCTTTACCTCCACCCCTGGTTACTTGGCTGAGAGGCCATGTGATATGAGAGAAACCCAATACGAACCTACGATAGAAATTGGCGAGGCCCAAGAAGCTCCGAAGTTCACTAAGTGTGGTTAGGGATGGCCAGTCAAGGATGAACTGCATCTTGGTTGGATACACATGCACACCATGCCGATCAACGATGTAGCTTGAGTAATGGACCATGTCCATGCCGAAGGAGCATATTTCCAAGTTTGAATATAGTTTGTGCTGCCGCAGGGTGTGAAAAACCTGCTAAATATGCTGCAAGTGTTCCGCCCAAGTCTTTCTATAGATTAGGATGTCATCGAGATACACCACTACAAAATTATTGGTGAAAGGTCGTAGGATATCGTCCATCATCCTCATAAAATTTGCTGGAGCATTTTTCAAACCAAAGGGAATGACCAACCATTCAAAAAGACCTTCTTTTGACTTGAAGGCAACCTTCCATACATCTTTTTGTTCTATTGGGACCTGGTGGTAGCCAGACTTCAGATCAATCTTACTGAATTATTTTCCCCCCTTGAGCTGATCAAGGAGGTCGTCGATTCGAGGAATCGAGTACTGGTTTTGGACTGTGATTTTATTCAGGGCTCGACAATCAATGCAGAGTCACCAGGTCCCGTCTTTCTTCCACACCGACACGATTGGGCTCCCACAAGGCGATGATATGGGATGGCTGTGCCCCTTGTGGATTAGTTCTTGGATCTACCTCTTGATCTCGTCGTTTTCTAACAGAGAGCGGCGATAGACAAGCCCATGGGGTAGCGGTGCGCTTGGGGTCATATCGATGGGATGCTTGACCTGGCAGTGCAGAGGTACCCCAGTAGGAGAGGAGAAGATATCTGAGTATTATTCCATGACATTATCCATTAGATTATGTTGTGTGGAGAGATCGACCGTGGAGGCCCGGGATGTGGCTGTGATATTTCACTCACTCTGAGAGAGAATCATGAAGAAGATAAATTTACGGGTCTGAGAGATGACCTTCCTGCATTGCTTGGCAGAGATCAAGGAAATAACACTAGGAGGGACTACCTCGGGTATCCTGTACAATTTCATGTTCAAAGTAATAATAACACTACGAGGCCTAGACTCATATACAACATGACATTTCCATAAATAAGGTTGGCCCAAAAGAAAATTACAAACTTCAAGAGGAGCAACATCACACAATACCTCGTCTTTGAAGGGCTTGATGCTGTATGACAATACACACTGTTCGCTGACGCGAAGAGCACTTCCTTGGCATAGCCATCCAATGGTGTAGGGTTGTGGGTGCGACATTGTCGACAGGGCCAATCGCTTCACAACCTTTGTTGATACGAGGTTCTTCTGGCTACCGTTATCAACAATGAAGTGTAGCAGGGTGCCTTTTACCCACATCTGTGAATGGAAGAGGCACTCTCCTTCTTCTGGCTTGTCTGGTTCACTAGGCTGGAGCTTGGTGGTAGCAATGGTGGCACTGGGTTCTGCGTCAATGATCCATCTTCCCCTTTCTGGTTCTGACTCAGAGTCAGGACCCACATCTGATTCCTAGGCTTTCACTTTGGCCACCAACGATTTCTTTGAGCGGCATTCAATAGTGTTATGCAAAGGGATCTTATGGAAGTCACACCACTTCTCGTTATCTTTCTTTGTCTTTCCGGTGTACTTCTTTGCTTGCGGCTTGGACTGGTTGTCCTGATACTGTCCATATTTTCTCTATCCTTTTTTCTATGGGTTGGGGCTGCCCTTTCCTAGATTTCGCTGTGCGGGGTTCCCAGGCCCAAATTGCCGCGTCTTTTGTTTGAGCTTCTGCTTGATTTTGACGGCATATCGGTAGGCCGCGCCCAAGGATGAGATGTCCAGAAATTCCATTTCGGTCTGGATTTATCTATGCATAGCACTAAGATACTTTATCACCAAATGTTGCTCTGAATCTTTGATACCCAACTTGGTGCGCAAGGTATGGAAGGTATTTGTGAACTATGGCATTGCTTGGTCTATTTCTTGCCGCATTGTGGTCCATTTGGTATACAAGTCGTCATAACTTCTGACAGGGTAGTATTTTTCTTTAACAACATCCCTGAAGGATTCCTAGGTGGTTGTGACTGTAAATAATGAGGGTTCCTCTGTTTCCTTTTGCTCACAGAAAGTTTCCCACCAATCTTTGACACGAGGAACGACTTCGAGAAGCGCAAAAGTAATAATTTCTCTATTCGAAAATGTATGGACAGAAAAATACCCTTCTAGTAGATTCAACCACTTGTCTACAACATCTGCATTTATCTAACCTTCAAATATAGGAATATCAAAGTTGATTTGTACCTTTAACGGAGTGGCGCCTTCGCTTGAGGAATATGTGTCGCCTGTTGGTAGCCGCCGAAGGATTTACACGAAACTATCCATCATCTCGTTCTTTTGTTACGTGAGGGATTCCTCAAGATTTTTTTTGAAAGGATCACTTGTCCTACCATATTTCTTTTCTTCTGCCATGAGAGGTTGCTTGGGCGTGTGAGAGATTTTGTCCTCAAGAGAAACAAGCTTGAGACCCAATTCATTGTACCTTGACCTCGTTGGGGACATGCATTAAGACGACAAGGAGCAGACCACTCTGATACCACTGATCTAGATTTTATGAGCATAACAAAATGAACACAGATTATTAAAATATCCTTAACACAAAATAACAGAGATACAATAAAACTGGTTTTCTATTCAATAAGGAAATAAGCTGAAACTGTAAAATGCAGTGGAAAACAAGCTTGCTGGAATGGTGGTGGCTTATCTCTGAGATGGTTACAATGAGGATTTGAAGGGATTTTACAATAAACAAGAATTTCAAAAACCCTATGCATCCAAAAACCTAATCCTAGGAGATGAAGCGCCAAAAGTCACGTGGGCCTCATTTGGGTAAGTTAGTACATCAACTTCCTGGGGTCGTACCTTTTGCATATGATCTTCATTTTAGGCACACGATAGCCTGTTGGAAGGGTCTAGAAGAGAAGAACAATTTTTCTGGCCTGGGGTAGTGAATTTGGCGGTCCCCTAGGCCCCAAATCCCAAAAAAACGTCGTTTAGGGCCTCAAAACGACGCCGAAAGTTTGGAACCCGAAAAACAACCAAGGTGGAAAATTGTTTTTCAAGCCAGTGGAATAGGTGGGTTTCCACCGATATCCAGATGGATCAATCTTCCCTCCTTAGAAAGCAATGGTCTCCATTGCGTTGGGTTCCCCCATCAGATGAGAAAATTTCTACTGAATTTGGCCCCGGGTGAGCCACTTGCCTTGGTGCAGGAGCTGCCCTACTTTTACGACTTGATAAAGCTGGATCCTTTGCTGTTAAGTGCCTTTGATATTTGTTTCCATAATCTGATCACTGGATTCCTATTGCATGTAGTGAGGGTTGAGCTCTGTTGGTGTCAACTGCTTTGCTATCTCTGAGGTGTCCAATAATGGTGGGAAATATGGCCGAAGGAGAGCCACGTTGAAGACTGGATGCAGACCAAGGGAGGGGGGAATGTTGAGCTCAAAAGCATTGTCACCCACAATATTGGTGATGGTTTACGACCCATAATGGAGTGGGCAGAGCTTCCGATGGGGCCCTGTAAGGTGTTCTTTCTGCAAATGCAACCAAACTTTGTCGCCCACCTGAAACGTATGTGGCACCCGATGTTGATCATGGCACTTCTTGTACTTGGAATTAGACTTCTGTAGAATATCCTGAACCTATTGGCAGATGTGCTGGATCCGCTCAATGAATCGGGTGGCTTTGTCAGCTTCTGGTGGAGCAGAGGAGGAGTTGACGGAGGTGGTCATCAGGGCTAGTGCAACATCCATGGGGCCCAATGGTTGGAATCCTAACCCCACCCGAAAGGGGTTGTGGCTAGTTGAGCTATACAGGGCTCGATTGTAGCTATGCTGGACATAGGGAAGACTCTCATCCTAGGTGCAGGGGTGTTTTGAATTTTACATGCGTAGTATATGTACGACCATCTGATTGATGACCTCAGTTTGGCCATTTGTCTAGGGGTGGAAGGCAGTGGATTTCGTGAGCTTGGTATCCAACAGTGACCAGAGGCTCGACTAGAATGAGCTGAGGAACCGACTGTCACAGTCTGGGATAATGGTTTGTGGGATCCCAAAATTTACCCATACTCATTAAAAGAATATCTTGGCAGCGACTTATGCTGTGATGTTCTTCTTGCAGGTGGTTAGAATCGTCATCTTGGAAAAGCAATCAACAACCACAAAAAAACAATCATTTTCCCCTCTTGGTGGATGGGAGGCCTGACATGTAGTCCATTGAGATGGATTCCCATGGCCTGTTAGGAGTAGGAAGAGGGGTGTACATGCCATTTTTCGTAGTGCTTGGTTTGGCAATAACGCAGGTGGTGAAGGACCTGATATACTTGCCGAAATCTTGTCGAAGTTTTGACTAGTAGAAATATTTCTGCAGCATTGCCACTGTCTTTTCAATGCCAAAGTGTCCTGCCACCCGACTGTAGTGAGCTTCCCAAATCATCTTCATGCGCTTACTTAATGGAACACATAGATATCCCAAATGACACAACATCCCATCCTGAAGATGGAAATTAGCGACCACTGAGTTGGCACCCAACATTTGGTAGGTGGTGGAGAAGTCAGGGTCTGTCTCGTAGAGTTGGGGCCATCCGTAGGTCTCGTGACCGCAAGATTCTAGCACCGTGGTGAGTGCCGCGACTGGAGGTAGGTGGAGGTAGTCAACAACTCGGCTTGTACTTCCTTTTTTATACTTGATGTTGAGGTGGAACTATTGTAAGTATGTTGACCACTTCTGATGGCAGTCATTTTGCAATTTTCCTTGGGTCTGCATGAACTATAGTGGCTTGTGATTAGTTTGGATGGCAGTCTCCTTCCCAAGAATGTAATGTCTCCACTGGCGGAAGGATTGCACAATGGAGTAAATTTCTTTGTCGTAATTAGGGTACTTACGGGCAACATTTGATAGTGTCTCACTATGATATGCCACGTGGTGGCCGTGTTGAGTGTGGACGATGCCCACATCATATTCTAAAGCATCTGTCTCAATCTCAAAGGGATGTTGCAGGTCTGGTAATGAAACTACCGGGGATGAGCACAAACACTTCTTCAAGTCATCGAAGGCTTGTTGTCGGGACAAGCCCCACACAATTTTTTCCTTACCTCCAGCTCTGGTTACTTGGTTGAGGGCCCATGCGATATGAGAGAAACCCAACATGAACCTTCAATAGAAATTGGCCAGGCCCAAGAAGCTCTGAAGTTCAGTGAGTGTGGTTGGGGCTGGCCAGTCACGGATGACCTGGATCTTGGCTAGATCCACATGCACACCATGTTGATCAATGATGTAGCCTAAGTAATGTACCTTGTCCATGCTGAAGGAGCATTTTTCCAAGTTTGCATATAGTTTGTGCTGCTGCAGGGTGTGCAAAACCTGCTGAATATGCTGCAAGTGTTCCACCCAAGTCTTGCTATAGATGATGATGTCATCCATATAAACCACTACAAAATTATTGATGAAAGGTCATAGGATATCATCCATCATCCTCATAAAAGTTGCTGGAGCATTTGTAAAACCAAAGGGAATGACCAGCCATTCAAAAAGACCTTCTTTTGACTTGAAGGCAGTCTTCCATACATCTGTCTGTTCTATTGGGACTTGGTGGTAGCCATAATTCAGATCAATCTTCCTAAAGTATTTAGCCTCTATGAGATGGCCAAGGAGGTCATCGATTCATGGAAATGGGTACCGGTTTTAGACTATGATTTTATTTAGGGCCCGATAATCAATGTAGAGTCACCAGGTCCTATATTTCTTCTGCACCAAAATGATTGTGCTCCCACAAGGCGATGAGATGGGACATATGTGCCCCTTGTGGAGAAGTTCTTGGATTTGCCTCTTGATCTCCTTATTTTCTAATAGAGAGTAGTGGTAGACTGGACCATTGGGTAGCGATGTGCCTGGGGTCATATCGATGGGATGCCTGACCTGGCAGTGTAGAGGTACCCTGTTAGGAGAGGAGAAGATATTTGATTATTCTTCCATGAACTTATCCACTTGCTTCTGTTTTCTGGAGAGATCGGCCGTGGAGGCCTAGGATGTGGTTGTGATCTTTCACTCACTCTTAGAGAGAATCACGAAGAAGATAAATTTCCTGGTATGAGAGATGACCTTCCTGCATTGCTTGGAAGAGATCAAGGAAATAGCACTAGTAGGGACTACCTTGTGTATTTTGTATAATTTCATGTTCAAAGTAATAATAACACTACGATGCCTAGACTCATATACAACATGATGTTTCCATAAATAAGATTGACCCAAAAGAACATTACAAACTTCGAGAGGAGAAACATCACACAATACCTCATCTTTGAAGGGCTTGATGCCGTATGACAATCAACACTGTTGGCTGACACATAGATCGCTTCCTTGGTGAAGCCATCCAATGGTGTAGGGTTGTGGGTGTGACGTTGTCTCCAGGGACAACTGCTTTACAACCTCTGTTGAGATGAAGTTATTCTGGTTACCGCTATCAACAATGAAGTGCAATGGGGTGCCTTTTACCCACATCTATGAATGGAAGAGGCGCTCTCCTTCTTTTGGCTCATTTGGTTCACCAGGCTAGAGCTTGGTGGTAGCAATAGTGGCACTGGGTTTCATGTCAATGATCCGTCTTCCCCTTTCTGGTTCTGAATAAGAGTCAGAACCCACATCTGATTTAGAGGCTTTCACTTCAACCACTGAATATTTCTTTGAGCGGAAGTCAATAGTGTTATGCCAAGGGCTCTTATGGAAGTCACACCACTTCCCGATATATTTCTTTGTCTTTCCGATGTCCTTCTTTTCTTATGGCTTGGACTGGTTGTACTGATATTGCCCATATTTTTTCTGTCCTTTGTTCTATGGTTTGGGGCCTCCCTTTCCTGGCTTTTGCTGTGAGGGGTTCCCAGGCCCAAATTGCTGCATCTTTTGTTTGAGCTTCTGCTTGATTTTGATGACATATCGGTAGGCCGCGCCTAAGGACGATATGTCCAAAAATTCCATTTCGGTTTGGATGTATCTATGCATACCACCATGATACTTGAGCACTAGATGTTGCTTTGAATATTTGATACCCATGTTGGTGCACAAGGTATGGAAGATATTTGTGAACTCTGGCATTGCTTGGTCTCTTTCTTGCCGCAATGTGGTCCATTTGGTATACAAGCCGTCATAATTTTCGACATGGTAGTATTGTTCCTTAATAACATCCCTGAAGGATTCCCAGGTGTTTGTGACTGTAAATAATGAGGGTTCATCTATTTTCTTTTTCTCACATAAAGTTTCCCACCAATCTTTGACATGGGGAACGACTTTGAGAAGTGAAAAAGTAATATTTTCTCTATTCGAAAAGTTATGGACAGAAAAATACCCTTCTAGTAGATTCAACCACTTGTCTACAACATTTGCGTCTATCTAACCTTCAAATATAGGAATATCAAAGTTGATTTATACCTTGAACGGGGCGACACCCCTTCTTGAGGAAGATGCGTTGCCTGTTGGTAGCCGCCGAAGGATTTGCACGAAACTATCCATCATCTTGTTCCTCTGTTGCGTGAGGGATTCCTCAATTTTTTTTTGAAAGGATCTCCTATCCCATCATCTTTCTTTTCTCCAACCATGAGAGGTTGCTTGGGCGTGCAAGAGATTTTGTCCTCAAGAGAAACAAGATCGAGACCCAATTCTTTGTACCCTGACCTCGTTGGGGACATGCATTAAGACGACAAGGAGCAGACCGCTCTGATACCACTGATCCATATTTTATGAGCAGAATGAAATGAACACAGATTATTTAAATATGCTTAACACAAAATAACAAAGATACAATAAAACTGGTTTTCTATTCAATAAGGAAAAAAGATGAAACTGTAAAATGCAACGGAAAACAAGCTTGCTGGAATGGTGGCGACTTATCTCTGAGAAGAGATGTGATGGCTACGCTCATTCGCAAGAAGATGGTTACAATGAGGCTCTGAAGGCATTTTACAATAAACATGAATTTCAAAAACCCTAGACATCCAAAAACCTAACCCTAGGAGATGAAGCGCCAAAAGTCATGTGGGCCCTGTTTGGGTAAGTTAGTACATCAACTTCCCGAGGTCGTAACTTTTGCATATGATCTCTATTTTAGGTGCACGATAGCCCATTAAAAAGGTATAACCGAGAAGAACAATTTTCGATTGGGCCAAGGTAGTGATGTCGATAGTTCCCTGGGCCCAAAATCCCCAAAAAACATCGTTTAGGGCCTCAAAACGGCCCCGAAAGTTTGGAACCTGAAAAACTGCCAAGGTAGAAATCTATTTTTTGAGCCAGTGGAATAGGTGGGTGGCCACTGATATCCACCTGGATCAATGTAGGAAACCATCAATACGCCACAACCAAATCCTCAGTAAGGCACAAGGAGAAGACACCTGCTACATTTATCAAGAATAAATGCAAAATGAACAGTAATGAAAACATCAATATGCTCATGATAAAGTGCTAAGAAACTCAAGATATAGTAATAACCTACAGAACCAATCTATCTCCAAACTCTTCACCGACAACATTCTGGAATAGGTGAAGCAAACAAAAGGCTAACTGTAAGAAAGATCCTCTAAGAGAAAAGACATGAATCAACATGGCAAGTCCACAGTGTGTTAAAGAACAATCTCTCCATGAAGACATGAATGATAACAAAATATGAAGCTGAATGTGATCCAACAAGCTACAAGTGTTGACGATCAACTGGAGTGCTTCAATCAATAACTTGAACATGATCTCACAATGATCATCAAGTTCAAAAAGTGCTCAAATATTCACCCCATACAATGTAAAATGGTCTCCCCATCACAAATACATAGTGCCAAGCGAAGCACTAAATTTCTACCATAAAGAAATTGTCTCAAATAAATTGTTGTCATAGTCAAACAAAGGAGAAATACATGGCCATCACAATCCTCAATAATCGTATGGCCAAATCAATAGAAATTGATATCACCATTGCATAAAGTATGCAATTTTATACATTTTGAAAAATAACTTCACTTAAAACAATGTGTATATCAACAAATTATCACCATTTTAAGTTCCAAAAATGAGGTATAGCCTTGGGTTTTTGGGAACAAATGAATCACCAACATCAAACACAATTTTTTACTAAATCCAAACATTTCATTGTGTAGAGAACTAAAAAATACACAGCCTACAAAAAACTACACCAAAAATTGATGTCGTATGACAAAGTTATGGCAATTTAAAAATCAACTTCAAAATCTTGGTGCTAATCCCCACAAGCTAAGCTAGAAGTGCCACGTGGAAAACTCTAATTTGTCTGAATATAACCCACTATATGCTAAATGGAAAAGGTATAGAATTTGAAATGGCATGTACATAATGCTTATGTGGCATGTACAAAATACTGATATAGCATGTACGAAATGTAGACGTGGCATGTGCTGAAAGTGACACATGAGAGTTTATGAAATGAAACATGGGAGTTGAGATTGCAAGTTCTACTTGGATGCACCTAATGATGTGGGACATGTTGGTTGGGTGGATAAGTTCACGTGGCAACGATGTGGTTAGACCTCCAAATGATAAAACTATTCAACAAAATGTTAATTAAGGTTAATAGGAAACAAGTTTTGAACCCAAGATTTCATAAAAACTGAATACATAACATATTATTATAACCAGATGATCAAATCCATGTTATTTGATATTAAATTCATTTGGTATATTGTTGAAGAACTAATTTAAAAACATATTATAGTGAATGGATGACCCATACCCACTAGAATAAATCCTCAATATATTAGGCCAATAGTGGTAAAAAATGGTTGATGTTGGATAATTAAATGACTCCAGACACATTTGTATGATCAGATCAACCCAAAAATGCACCAATTTCTATAGATTTGAAGTGCACCCATGAATATTCAATCTTAGATCTAGCCCAAACGAAGAACCAATTTAGTGAAATAAGTGCTAATCTTGATTAATTAGCATGATTTGGATGTCATGGTAATGTTATATTTGGAAAAAATAACTTAGAACTCGTAACAAAAAAAACACGTGATCCAGATCTAGATTTGTAGATCTATGAAAAAAATTGACTAAAAAAATCAGATCTGAAAATTCCGACTAGTAGATCTAAAAAATAAACTATATCTACTTTTAAATTGATGACAAAGAAAGAAACTTCAATCACTATTGTTGAATTCTCATGGAAGGAAATAGTAGATCTCCTATCCAATATTTCAATAAAAAAAAAAAAATTCATCCAAAGAGTTAGGTGTATGACTCTGATACCATGAAAGATCAAGAAAAATATGTAAAAACATATTACCAAGATCTATTCTATCTAAAATCCTATGGAAATCATTAAACAAGTAAAAGTAGATCTAAAAAATAAGAGAGAGGAGATAAGAAATTTACATGGTAAAACCCGAAGGTGGGGAAACATCCACGAAAGCAAGGCCTTTTATTCTTCATATAAAACATAGTTACCAACTTAACGAGAACTCTACAGAGTTCTCGTTTTTTGGGGAGTCCAATTTTTTACCTTGTTTTTAAAAATGGTGCTACCGGTAGCACCCCCTCTCCTTTTTAGGTGGTTTTTCTATATTTGAAATTTTTCAATCCACAATGTTTACACTTTTTTTTTTTTTTTAAATGTTTATTGTTCATCTATTTTCATTTTTTATTTATTTTTATTCAATGGTGTTTTTACTCATTTTTCCATGCTTCTTTCAATCTTAAAAATATTTTTTACCATTTACGTTTTTTAAGTTACGATTTTTCATATAATTTTGTCTTCTTAATTAATTTATTGTTCCATACTTTTAAAATATAGTGGAAAACACCATTCTTAACACATTGTTTACCTTTACTTCAATACATTGAAAAAAATTATAATTAAATAACACTATTGTTTAATATTTAACAAAAAAATATAATTCATTTTTTTTTTTTTTATAAATTAAAAACTAA
>ML781347.1:279637-304936 GCA_009831015.1 Picea engelmannii | reverse complement strand
GTAAGATAAGTCGGTGTACTTCATGCTGATGTTATTTCTGTTGTGAATATCTGATTTTTCCTTAGAGTTAAATAATAAATTTTCTCCTTAAATCTGTCACTTCTCCTTGTGGATTCTTCCTGGTGCATATTCCATAACTTCTAGTTTTTTATGGTGTGTTTGGTCTACTGTTCATTGATATTCTGATGTTGGTTTTAGTTTCAGATCTCTATCATTTAGTATTTCTTCTCATTAAGTACAATTCATTATTTTGTTTAATGATTTATTGTTGAATCTTAATAGGAGGTTGGAATTTGTCTACGACTTAGTGTATATATGAGCTATAATTTTTCTACATGGGCTAGTTTCCCATCCGTCATTGTCTTGTTCCAATTGCTTCTCCATGGAAATTCCTAACTGAAGTTGAGGGATCTTGTCATTATTGGGTCGATAGCGTGGTGGTTGGTTGTGGTGTTCATGGCTATGGTGTTTTGTGCATTCATAAACCATATGACCAACCTTCTGGTGTGATCAACTACCAAACTTGTGGGAGTGGGATGAACTAGGCCAAGATTGAGGATTCAGAGGGTGAATTAATTCACGGTGCAAGGAGCCAACCCCTAGTATTCCAAAATTATATGAAGATGCCCTAGATCGAGCTCCACCTTACAAGTTTGTACCTAGATCTACACGTGGAGGTATGCATAAATTAGCATTCTATAAAACCAAGTAAACATGGAGCAATGTTAAACCCTTTTAAAAACACATTTATTTTAGTTTTTATAAATAAACACAAAATTCCTATTATAATACACTACCATGTTGCATGAAATTCCATGGCCCGTGGGAACTTATGATCAAGGAGAAGAGACTACCATTTAATAGACATGGAGAGAAGTTGATAAGATAGGTTTGAAGTTGATTCCCTTGATGACTTAGAAAAGAAGAAAAATAAAGTAGATGTTTCACAATGTATTCCTTGTGATAGAAGGGCACATAGGTTGAGTCACTCCTACACACTGAAAGTGTTGGAAAATAGGAATGCTGTCCAAAATCAAAACCAAGAAAACAATACTTTTATCTCAATGTAGGGTTTCCATAAAATTTGGAGCCAATATAGTGAAGTAGTCTATGTAGAGTTCAACTTCCATACTTTATTTATACATACATTTAACACATGCTTGATACTCAACTGATGATTCCTCCTCCAATCCCACTACCAAATAATTGGGACTTGCAAACCAATTTAATTTGACAAACAAATCATCAACAATGATCTCTTTAACCTTCTCAATAATTATCCTGTCAATGTTGATGAAGTTGAATTTTCCCTTCAACACATCCTAGAGTTTCCATTCTCTACCATCCACATCAAAAAAGTCCCTCACCATAATAATTCCTTTCTTAAAATGTCTCTTGTTTAAAAACAAGTTGTTTTACATCGAGGGAGTGTAATTGAATAATAAAAGAGGTGAGCACCAAACACAATTCTCATTTAAAGATATGCCTATCCTTATTGTGTCTTCTTTCTATGTGAGACAGGGCTTGACATCCTCTCATGCTTTCCATATACTTTGAGCTCCAAATCACCCTTTGATTTTCACCTTTGTTGGTGTAATAAAAATGGTTTGAAAGTTCACATTGCTCCAATTTATTTTACCCAATGGGGCATCAAGTGAAATGCAGTTTTTCAACAAGACTTTCCAACTTTTGTCACCCTCCACTACTCGAATGACCCACTTAGTACACAAGGCTTGGGCATGTCAAAAGGAACTAATCATACCCATTCCTCCATTGTCTTTACATGAAATATAATAGAGTCTCTAGTTGATAGGGTGGAAGCCTTTATCCTTTGATACTTTCTTTGGGATGGCCTTAAAGACATGATTATATTTTGATAAATTTAAATAAATTCTATTTACAACAATTTTTATGACTTTTAAGATAAATTTTGTCACTAGGAGATTGTTTTGTTGGTTACGTGGGGGTAGGGAAGGTTCAATTCCCCCAACAACATGCCGGTAGGGAAGGTTCAATTCCCCTAACAACAAGCCATGCTTATCCCTTTCACAAAGAGGGTTGACTTCATTGATATATAAACCGTTGTGGATATTCCACTAGAACAATTTGTCACAACAAATATTACTACTTTCTACAAAAAATACCTCTATTATGCAGTGATTACTTAATATTACTAGCATAACATTCAAATTACCAAAATAAACTAAGAATGCAGTAAAATAAGTTACAATTAACACTACACCATTCACACAATGAACACAAGATATACCCTAGGAAACCCAATATGGAAAAACCCAAATAAAAGGTGAGGACTATGCCTTTTTTTTCCTTCTTAGGTATGAAATGAAAATATAAAGAAAGATGAACTCACTATGGAGTTGAAATAGACATTGTGTCCTATATGGCTTCTATGGGCTCTACTATTTCCTCTTGTATGCTCACAACATCCCACTCCCTTGTTTTTCTCAACCATGGAACAATAATAATACAACAAGAATGGAACCCCTTCCTTTCCTAGTGGTCTAGTATTTAGGATGTCTTGATTTAGGGTTACATTTTTGCATGCCCCAACTCTTGATTAGGGTTAGGGTTTCAGATCCTCTCAAATGTTCTTGAAAGTCCATGCATTAGTAACTTCATAGGTGTGGGTAATGGGAGGTGATGCGACATCCAATCAGTACTATGGTGGACAAAAGCATAGGTCAACTTATGAGAGGCATACCATTCTCATATGAACTCTTATTGAGATGACCCTTGCACATTTGGAAATATCTTTATGTGTAGAACAACATTAGAGGGATAAGGACTTTGTCCACAAAACCCACTATTTAATGTCCCAAATGGGTTTTAGAATTTTTAGAATAACAAAACACCAAAATAGGTCTTGCCCCTAAAATTGACCCTACAAGTTAATAGAGGTTAAAAGAACAAGTTCTTTGGGTGGCCTAAATCTAGGTAGATCTTTCTTCTTGACTCATCTATTGTTTGTAGATCATGTGTTACTATTTTACAATGGCCCTAGAAGGGATGTAAATAAACTTAAGGATATACTGTATCAATACAATATAGCATTAGGAATGGAAATAAATATGCATAAATAACCAATAGTTTTCAGTGGTGTGGAGGAGGGGTAGGTAAGAATGACATTGCAACTCTTTCCTTTTTAGAAGGTGGATTTCCAAGTAGGCTTTAGGTATCTCAAAATTCCCCTCGAAACCAAATGAATACAAGAAAAGGAATTGAAAGTGGTTGATTGAAAAGATTAAAAATATAACTAACATGTGGTGTAACAAGTGGCTTTCATTGTGAGGAAGATTAACTTTAGTTAAGTCAATATCAAAGGATATTCCAATATATTGACACACAAGGAATACATTACAAAAGGTGTGCTAGAAACCATTAGAAAAAAATGTTTTAAATTTTGTGGATTGTAAATAGAGAAAACAAGGGCATTCTCTTAGTCAAATGGAAAGCCTTGGCCAAACCAAAAGAGACAAGTGGTTGGGGTTTAAAAAATATTCATTTCTATGGCAAGGCGTTAGCAATAATTTTTTTATTGAGATTAATTTCCAAGGAAAATTTGTGGGGACAAGTGAAAACTGAAAAGTATATAGAACCTATAAAAATGAAATATTGGACTAGAAAGGAAAACAATTCAATTCACAATGTATATATAGTTTGGAAGGAAATGGTATTGTCCTTTCCCCTAATGGGCACCTAGTTAGATTGGAAAATGGGTAATGGCAGCAAAGTAAGGATGGGGGTCGACTCCTAGGTGGGCATTCAAAAAATTTATAGTCTTCCAAGAGAGATGATAGAAAATGTTTAGGATCAAGGCTTATGTGAGCTTGGATAAATTGTTGATATTGTAAGTACTTCAATATGCCAACCAAGATGGAAAAACAAATATTTATTAAGGATGATATAGATGGAAGAATAATGCTAGAAGGGCTATGCATATCAAATAAAAAAAAAAAAAACATTAGAATCAATGAGGAAGATGATGTTAATGTATGGAGTAACAACCTAACTAGTGGGGAGTACACATCAAAACTTTGATACAAATAAATGTTCGAGGAAGTTTATGATAAAGGAGGGGAATAATGGTGATTCAAGGTACTGTGGAAAATTAAATCTCCCTGAAAATAAAAGTGTATATGTGGCTTTCCCTAAGGAATATGGATTCAACTTGGGAGGTACTAAAAATAATCGACAAGGACTCATTCAATATACCTTTTGCAAGAAAGAATATGAAACAATTGATGATTTGTTAATTGTTTGTCCATATTCTAGGATTGTTTAGGTATAAATGGAAGCATTGATAAGCTATGAGGGGATATGGAAAGGGTTGACTATAGGTATTTTCTTGAAAAGTTGGATGTAAAGAAAGGAACTTAAAGAATTCAAATCCCTCCACCCTCCTTTTTCTGTCTCCTTGGGCATATGGATTTCTAGAAATGCAACCATATTCCAAAATTAAGCGGTTCCAACCTTTCAATGTGCTTCAGATATTTGAACCATCTATGCTAGAAGCAAAGTTCCTACGAAGATAAATAAATCTAGGATATTAGAACACCTAGAAATTCTGAAGAGGGGCCTCAAGTTATTTTGAATGGTCTAGATAAAGGCATCATGAGTTATGTGGATGAGGATGAATTCTATTTTGTTTGATTATCATTATATTCCATTCAAATTTGGCATAACAAAGGTTCAAATAATTATATAGAAATGATGGCTCTTAAACTATTGATGAAATTAACAACATATAAGGGGTTGATAGATCTATAAGTATTTGGTGTCTCTAATGTGGTAATTAATTGGATGATAGAACTGTATACAATTTATAACATTTTTTTTATTTCTAGAGCAATCGAAGACAATGGAGAGGGAATTTACACACATTTCTTATTATCATGTGTACAAAGAGCTCAACTTAGTGGCAAGCACCTTGCCTAAAGAATGATTGTTGTTGGAGTATAATGAAGATCTGCAAAAGGATTATATGGATGTCATAAGTCATGGAGGGATCCCAATGATACTCAATGGGCCTTGAGCCAATCCATTTTTTATTTATTAAGTCGGGGTTGTGTTTAAAAGTTTGGATCATTTAGTTTTTAAATATATTTTAAGATAATATGGTAAGAAAATGAGTATAGTTATGAATTTTTATAATGTATATTTGGAATTAGCAAGTGAAAACTTGTCACTCTTTGTTCCTTTGATGACGCTAGGAATATTTGTTTTGAGAGGCTTTTTTGGGAGTATACAATTGGAAGAAAGGGGTAGTTTCCGAATGAGTAGTAAATGTAAACCTTAATTGTTGGCAAGGTAGCTAGGATGGGTTCTTCTTTGGTTGGGTCTTTTGAGACCTTTTGTTTTTAGAAATCTTGAATGAAGCATATGTAAAATGTACATTTTTTATATCTAATAAAAAGTTTTAAACATTTTTAAGAAGAAAAAATGAGAAATAATAAACCACAATTTTACATTGATACAATACCCATTAGATTTTGAACTTTACACACTCTTGAGTAAAAACTTACCATCTAACCATGATGATATTCCTTATACATTTAATTACACATTTTTGTATTTTTCCTTTTATCTTTTTCCAATGCCAAAATTTCAATGTACTTATTTTCCCCTTTTATCTCTCTTTTTCAAGTTTGATTACTCATCAAATATTAGTATCATACCATTTATATTAAAAAAGTGACCAAGAAATTTCAACTATAAGAAAATTTGACTTATATATTTTTTCAAGTTTGATTACTCATCAATATTAGTATCATACCATTTATATTAAAAAAGTGACCAAGAAATTTCAACTATAAGAAAATTTGACTTATATATTAGTGATACAAGCTGGGATGTGGTGGAGAAACAACTATGAGGGGGCTAGGATTTGTGCAAAATTGTGTTGGGTTTTTTCCTTATAGATGAGGGGGATTTGTTGGTAAAAATAGATGGATATGATGAAGTACAAGACTATTTCAAGGATCATTTGGAGGAAAGTGACATTTTCATCTCTCTAGGAGCTCAAGGATTAAGTTTTTGGCTAGTGGATATGAACTTAGCCTCATTCCACCCCTTAGGGGATAAGGAGTTTCTTTAGTAGGGGTACCTATTACATTAGATGGATACTTTATGTTTATCTAGAAAGGTGGTTGATTTGGTAGAACTATCCCATTTGTTGTATTCTACCAGGACGCTTAATAACGTTTGTTAGTCACAACTAATGTGGAGTCCTCTCTGTTGGATTAGGTACAAGGGGAGGAGACTTCAAATATGGGGGATATGGAGATAATATTTCTCACTCGGAGAGCCTTTACTTTCTTGTAGTGTGGAAATGATGGAGTATTTACCATGCCTTGAAGCTTATGCAAGGGTGTTTGAGAATGTTTGTTTCTGTTGTGTTTTAGGCCATAGAAGAGTTTTATGGAAGGTAACCCAGGCTTGGTTGGATTTAGATAAGGTACTTGGATTCAAAAAGGGTTTCAAACAAGGTTCAAGTGGTCTTGAGCCAAGTTGAAGACCTATCCAATGGGAGCCTAGTTTCGATGAGCTTTATAGATCTTTATCTTATAAGTTGAATAGTAAAGTGAATACTTTTAAATTTCTAGTGGTTTCATCTAGATAAGGGGTGAATAGGTTTCTTGGTAAGTCTATTAAAGAAGGAAAATTGAATGTTGGTGGGTTGAGGTTCTGTGATATTCCTTTTTTTTTCAAGGTAGTGCCTGGGTAAATGGTGGTAGGAATTTAGAAGAGGGGAATGGTGTAAACAATCATGGTAGGAATCAAATGGGGGATGATTTAGTGGGTGGATATATGAATAAAGATTAGGTGGGGGTTTAAGAGGGTCCTACAAGGAAAAAAAATAAAAAAAAGGTATTAAGTAAAGGAGCTGTCATGTTAAGCTTCAATTTGGTGAGGACTTTAAGATGCACATAGTTGTTAGTATGGCTTCCAAGGCATTGGTTGGAAGAATTTTTGGAAGGCGATGTTGTGAGAAGAACATTCATGATTGGATTGAAAGGATTACGAATCTTCTTTAGGTTGTTCCTTGAGTCTATATTTTATCTCAAGGAGATGGATGCCTTTTTCATTTCAATATGCAGGAGATGCATAAAATATTATTTATGCAATGAAAGTGGGACTCCAATCCACTTACTCTCAAGAAAATGACTCCCTCCTTTTATTCCTGGATGTGTATGATAATCAATATCCTAGTATGGGTCAAGCTTCTGGGTCTCCCACTTGAATTTTGGTCCAATGAGGTGTTTAGAGAAATTGGGAACTTTTTAGGGAGGTTCATGTTGGGCCATTTCACACTTATGTGCATATTTATTAACGCTGGGGGGTTAAGACCCAAGGTTCATCTAGAGGTGACCAACCCCCCCCCTNCCCCCCCAAAGCATAGACATATCAATCCTCATCCAAGGATGAAGAAGGTCTCACTTGAGAATCTATGAGGATCATAGAGACCATCTAGTCTTGTGCCGAGGATGAAGGGATAAACTTGTGCCGAGGATGAAGGGATAAACACACATAGATTCATTTGGGTTGATATTCATACCATTCATTGAGTGTTAGTGTAGTAGTGAACAATGTACAACACAAGAAAACAAATCCAATTGAGATACAAGCAACACATCATATATCAAAACCATTGCAACTTTATTATCTTCATCCCATCACCACAAACATACTTTAAGTAACCAATACATTGACATAAAGAAAGTCTTACTTTTCCTCAGATAAGTCCCCAGACTTACATTACATTGAGCCATGCACATCCTTTCAGACTCCACACATATAAAAGACTCAAACTTACAATAGGAGACATTACAAACATATGCTCTGAGTGAGCTTAATGGCATTAGTGAACCCATTTACTCACAACCCAACTAACTAGAAACCAATAACTATCCTTTTCTATGTTGTAGTTACCTCCTTTTATATCCTTATCGGCTCTGGTGCTCTATATCTTTTATTTTTTCCCCACTCGTTCCTCCAATTGCCATTCCTGCATGCTTTTTCCACCTGCTTTCCTTTTTGGAATCATGGCAATCTTAACTACCTTTCCAATTCGTCTTATTTCCGCTCCACATTCCCTTGTGTTGTTGGAAGTAATCATTCAGGGAGATTTATAAAAGATTATTTTCTTGATTCCAGTGTGCTTTCCTTGTTTCCTTGATTTCTGGCATGCATCACAAAACTCAAACTGACTTGCAATTGGTAGAACTCAAACTAACACACAATAACAAAACTTATTATGGTGCACACACCTCTTTTATCCTTCACACAATTGCTTGAGAGTGCACAAAAATGGAATAGGTGTGCATAACTTCGTTTGTGTGTGTGCATGATATTAACCTAAAAATTTGGGTGCCAATAGGTCCCCACCACTAATACTTGGCTCGTCCTCGAGCTAATTTCCTCATGGAATAATTGTTACGATGGATGGAACTGTGTTTCTGAGTTCTTGCACAAAATCCTTGAATTGTCTCTTGAGCTCATTGAGGTGGCCCTAAAGGTCCTAGGTGAGTTGAATGACTACACCAATATCGACTACGACGACTTGAGGAACAATTAGGTCAGTTGACTTCATCTTTGCAAGCAAGGGGTCGACAACAAACCACGTGTTTGTGAGCTTCATGTAAAATATCAAGGCATTATCGACCATAGAAGTGATGAGATTTGATATACTCTGCTGCTCAGCCTGGGCTACAATGATCTATTTTTTCTTCTAAGCAATAGATTTCATCGCAACGATGCACTCTCTTAGAGGTAAAGAAGCCAGGTTAATATTTTTTTGTGCGACCTCAACCTCGACTGCTTGAACTCTATCCTCAATTGTAGACACCTCAAGCAGATTTTGTAGATGAGTCCATAAGGCGAAGCCGTAGTTGACCACCCTTTAAAATTCCTACATGCTATGTTGGCCATGTTGGATAGCTTCTTTGGCCAATATAATTGTTTGTTGCAATTGAATTGCCTCTGGGCTTATTTGGTGAAGTAGAGGACAAAGCACTGCAAGTTGCGAGTCCATATTTTTGCAGGCAGACCTTCACTGTCGAGAGCTTAAGACTGAGAGAAATGTCATTCCCTTGTGTTGAAGTAGTTGGTATCTATGCATATATGATGTCCGCTGCCCCGATAAGGTCAATGAATGTTGTACTAATCTCATTGTATTGGGCCTGCACGATTACATGGGATGAAACTTCTTATCATACTTCTTTTGCAATTCCTGGTGATCCTAAACCTCCTTTTGATAATGCTCATGCATCTGATTATGTGCAGAAATGTCCAATTGGTGCTATAGCTATAGCTGTGCATGAGCGAGACCCAATATTTGGTGTCTCTCACTCAAGTCATAAAATAAGGTGGAAACATAGTCTTGCACTATGGGACTCATAATCAATGCCAATGGAATACCGTCATTGTTGATGTCCACTAGAATTGGTGTTGACAAGTTGAATCTAAGAACCTATGTGGGAGTACTAGAACTACTCCTTGAGGTCAATGGCTACAGTAGATTGTTTGAGGATGATGTTGTGCCCCTGAGTTGTCAACGTAGATGGTTGAAGTTACGAATAACCTTCGTGTGTATCTTTTGTTGTAGAAATAGTTTTCTTTTGTGCACATTTATCAAAGTCGTGACACCTGGTGCCATCTGGATGGGACCCTATTGTACTAGGGGAGTGGTAGACTAAATGGATAGGCTAGTTCATGGTCATTTCACACTGGCTGGGGTAGACTGTGCATAATGCTACACGAGGCATGGTTCTCAAGGGTGTTTGGATGTGGTATCATATTTAGATCCCTCGCTAGGGGAACCATGTGCTGCGCCTGTAGCTGTGCAACCTCAGATCGCTTGTGGTCCTGATTGCGCTTAGTGCACATTTTGAGAGTCTCCATTTCTTCATCTAGGACTAGTTGCAGATGTGCAGGTCATTTGACGACACCTTGGTGGATGTCCTCTTCTGAGACGTAGAATGATAGAAGCGCCATTGTAGCCCTTTGGTCGTCACTAGGATAGATGAAAACGTTATGAAAATTACCTATCCATAATGGGGTGTGGGATGCGCAATTGCGAAGAAGTCGCTGGTACCATCTATGAAAAGTTTCATTGTGGGAATTTTGGGCTGCAAGATCCTTGATTTTGTGTAATGGAAGGAATTAGGGAGTGTCAAAGACATGTCCACTCCCAACAAGTCATTCAAAACCCTGAGGGGGCCTCTAGAGAACCATGGCGAGGATAAGTAATATCCAACTATAATGAAATTATTTCTCAGAGTCCTAGGTATCTAAATAGTCGTCAATGAACTCATTCAATACACACCGAGCCTAGGTCATCTGGACACCTACTAGGAACCTCTTAGCCACGATGACCACCTCGAATGGACACTCATCCTTCAAATATTTGCACATGATATTACATGAGATCAACTGAGTATCGAATCTAACCGATCGAGCATTGATCTCCAAAATGATCACCCCATGCCTTCCCTGGCATGTACTATACATGCTATAGATTTCATGATGGGAAATTTCTTCACCAATTAAATATTTTTCCGGTTCTTTTCTATGCATGGGTAACCCTGTAACCCATCAGATTGCTTCTTCATCGATCGAATATTCTCCCCCCCAACCATAAGTATGCACCATGTAGGTGAGTGAGTAAAAAGAGAACACAAATGGTCACTGTCTCATTATGCCCAAAGTGAGGGAAATCAAACAAAGACTGGATGTCGGCTTGTCAAAGAGGCTTGGCCAAATATTGTGTGAGCATTAACTGCTGACGGTCTACCTTGAAAAATATTCTCACATAATTGTGAAAGGATAGGGTGGGGAACTGATTGGGGTCTCAGACATCATAATCGATGAATTGGACATCGTGCATTTTTCTCATCTGGTATCTCATGAAACTTACATGTCGAGGCAATGACGACTCTGGTATTTGTCGGTCTTGTGCAATATTGGATTCATTTTATCCCTGTGGTCTGCTTGACGAAGCCATGTCAATTGTTATGGTTGAGTTTTAAATATTTCTAGCATTGGGTTGAAGATACGTCACTTTTGATTTCTTTTTTTTCTACTGTTCCACTGTACTGAAGTTGTGAACCCTTTTCAGGTAGGGACGTTAGTACAACTATAAAGGATATGCATCAAATCGATACTAACTCAAAGTGTCGTATGGGGTTCTTCTATCGTCCCTAGAATAGTCATTCTTACACCACCCTAGCAGTCTCGTCAATCATAGATGATCAAGAGAATGCCCTGTCGACATTCTAGGTTTTCAAGCTACTTTTTCCCTTTCCTATTTCTACTGAATGGCCACTGAACTTTCCCATTTCTACTGCATGGTCACCTCCTTTTATTGCCAAATGTGTGTAATATTTTAGTGGAATTTTAACATTTATTGCTGGTTATCAACCTTAATAAGCTCTCCCAGAGGTATTGTACAATTGATCTAGGAGGATCTAATGAACGCTCATAGAGGTCCAGGAGGATCCAAAATGCTCACAGAGTTCCCAAGGGATCCATAAATGCTAAAAATTCAACCATCTCAAATGATCGATAAAACAACATCATTGCGTAGAGATCGTTGTTAGCTTTACAATGGTGTAAATGACACCTCAAACATAGTTCATATGCAAAAGTTATAAGCGGTCAAAGGTAAAAGTACATGGGAAAAGAGGTGACACATGTCACCACAACAAGGTGACACGTGGCACATGGTTATTGGAAAATGACTGGGCAGATCATACCTCTAGGTGGATGAGTTATAGGTTGACAAGTGGTGCACAAGTGGTCCAATTAAATGTTGACATGTTGCATTGGAAAGCCAATGAGAGGCTGCCACGTGGAAACCTCCCATTGTCCAGTATTGATTAGTGTTGTGTAAACATTATGGAGTCGATGATGGTTGAACCCCCGAACTCCATAACCTCCATAAGCCTTAACATAGCCCCCACTACCAACATGCCACACAATAGTTCCTAACCTATAAGTTGCCAACAATATATATAAATTTATGCAAAGGTTCATTTGGGTGGCTAAAGGGCCAAGGGCCTAATCCATCGACCCTTATTCCTTAGTCCATTTCCATACCGTGTAAAAATTCCATTGGGACACAGGGCTATCGTATAAATTCATGTGGGAGTTACACTTATATATGTTGTTTATAACGTATAGTTATATGTGTTATAACAATATAACATAATCCCAAAAATCACACGGAGGGTTTTAAACTATGTATTATATATAGTAAATGTACCAACAAAAAGCCTCGAGATATATGGTGGTCAGTGGGAATGGAACCCTTGACCTGCCAACTATACCAAAGACTTAAACAACCTTCGCTAACCAACTATCCATTATTCTTGGTTAGTTATAACCGTGTAACAAAATATAATTAAAGTTTGTCCATAAGTTTTAGAGGTGGTTAAGGGGCCCGCACTCTATTTAATGGCACAAATTCCAATACTTGTACACACATCCCAAGGCACACATTCCAGTATGCATGAATTCTGAGGTATGGTACAATACAAACTGCATTGTTTTGTGTGCCAAGTTTATGTGTTGCATGGAAAAATGTGCCATAGGGTATATTGTCCACACCTAGGCAAGTTTATACTCATTGGATTTGTTTTTATGCAAGGATTATGAATATGAAGTCTTTTTTGTGATCAAATTTCATTTTAAAAGTTGTATCTCAGTTTTTCATGTATGAGACACTTGGTCTTGTTATACGTGTAAAAAGGGTTTTTTCGGCCCCTGTTGAGAATTTGGCCGACTTTATACTCATTTTTCTCAAAATTTCTCAAGGAATTTGATGGTAAACTCCATTTTTGCATTTGAGAAACAAATTTTTGGAGTGTCTTCAAAATCGGATTTTTAAGTCCATGTTGTAATGTAATTTGACATTTGAGATGATGAAGAACAATTTCAATGATTTAAAGGAAACTTGAAGATGAAGTAAATTATGCCATAAATATATGTATTTTGAGTTCTTTTATTTTTTGCTATATCATCTCATCATTATTCAATTTATTCATTAATATTAATGAAGTTTATGGACAAATAAGCATATTCACATGTGTTTTTGCAAATAGTCAAGCGATCTTTATTTACCAAATCTGGTTCGATGTTTATGTGTATTTAAGAGTTATTTTTACGTCTAAGTTTTTTCGGATCAAGTTGGTATCAGAGCTGGTTTTGATGTTTATTTGCAACTGAATGCTTATGATGTCCAAGTCTAAGCGAGGTGAAGGAAATCTTGTAGGTTATAATCTTGAAATTGGTTCAAGGGGCTTCACTCAAAGAAAATAAATGGAGCATGAAGATGTTCTTTCTAAGGCTGATAAGGAGTTTCAAAAAATGTTCCTTGAGATGATAACCGTGGTGAAGGAATTGTGGGAAGACCTAGAAAGAAGGAGAGCAAATCCTCATCAAAATGAAAGTGGTCCATTTGAAACAATGGTAAAGGCTGAAGGAGAAGCTCAAGAACCTCTAGGTTTTCCTCCATCCTCACCACCACCACCACCATCATCTTCTTCCGATGAAAGTGAACGTTCTTCTCATAAGAGGAAAAAGCATTCCAAGAAGTCTTCTCATTCTCATGATCTACCTTTATTAAAGCTAGATGTAAAGTTTGATTTGACTACTTATGATGGAGAGTTGAATGCAAAGAAGTTGGATAATTGGGTCAAACAGATTCAAGTGTATTATAGGGTACACAAATTCATAAAGGATACTTCAAGGATCTAATTGGATACTCTTCGCTTGAGCAACACAACTTTGATATGGTAGGAGAGTCGGACACATGATAATAATATTCAACATGGTAAAATCATCTCTTCTTGGATTGAATTTACTGCTGCATTATGAAAGCAATTTTATCCATTATCTTATATGCAAACATCAATGATTGCTTGAAAACATCCAAGACAAGGAAATGGGAAAACTATTCAAGCTTATACACAGGAATGCAAGAGGAAGGAATTATCTTCGGGAATTCCATTACATACTCCTGAGACTCTTCTAAAGTATATTGGTAGTATGCACTCATATCGTCACCATACTATATTGATGTTTAATCCTGGTAATATTGATGAAGTATTAGTACAAACTACTCATCTTGAAGCCAATAAAGGAAAACATGTTGAGGATGTGTCAGAGGAGCCACATGAATTCAAGGAGAAATCGAAGTGAAAATGGAAGAGCAAGAAGACACCTACATTGAAGAAGGATGAAGAGAAAAATCCCACATGTTCTCACTATGAGAAGAAAGAACATGATGAGAAGCATTGTTGGATGTTGCATCCAGGATTGAAGCCAAAATGGGCTCAGCCTAAGAATGGTAAACAAAATACCATGACTGTGGTGCAAGATCTTGGATCAGATTCTGAGGATGAAACCAATGTTACAACCATGGGAATCAAAGGTAAATATCCCATTGCAAGTTTCAATGCACATGCTTCTTCTACAAAGTCTAAAGTAATCCCTAATGGAAGGAAAATAAAATAACTATTTCATTTACAAGTTATCTCAAAGCACACTAAGATTGATACACTTGTTGATAGTGGATCACAAGTGAATATTATTTCTGAGCAAGTTGTTCAGAAGTTGGGATTGACAACTAGGCCTCATCTAAGACCATATCCTTTGGGTTGGATTTGTGATAATACTCAGATACATGTAATTAATCAATGCGGGTTACAGTTTGTGATCACATCCAGTTTCATTAATGAGGTAGAGTTAGACGTGGTTCCACTCGACATTTACGTGATGGTTTTGGTAAGTCCATACTTGTATGAGAGGAAGGCCATTTAATACATGGAACAAAACAAGTATCATCTCTTCAAGGATGGGATTGAGTTCATTGTGAGAGCTCATCAGATGAAGAAAAATTTAACAATTGTCACTCTAGGGCACATGCTAGCTAATGCTAGTGTTTAGGATCCATATTTACAACCTACGATTGAAAGAAAAACAAGTCCTTTGGTTTATGTTGTTCCTGTTAAAAAGGGCATATATGTTGATGTTTCATTCTCTTTTGCATCTGTATATTCAGTTTTGTTGTTCAGTTTATTACTAATCATTTGATTATGGTTGGATACTGCAATAATGCATGGCAAAGTTTGTGAATTTAAGGGAATGGTTAACTTGGTCAACCGTGTTGTTTCAATCTTCATTATGGTTGTGATGATTCTGGTACTCATTATCCAAGAAGGAACAACGAATGATACTGGACAAGTGAGGCAAAAACATTCTCACTTAATTTTTTAATAATCCATAATTTTGGAGGTCCAAAAGTCCTCCAGTGGGGAGGTTTGATCCAGAAGGATCTAAGGAATGATCATAGAGGTCCATGAGGATTCAAAACACTCATAGAGGTCCCAGGGGATCCATAAATGCTCAAAATTTGATTGTATCAAATGATTGAGAAAACAACATCATTGCATAGAGCTCGTTGTTATCTTTCCAACGACACAAACGACAACTCAAACAAAGTTCATATGAAAAACTTATAAGTGGTCAAAGTTCCAGTCTACCAGGTCAAAGGTCAAAGTACATGGGAAAATAGGTGACACGTGTCACCAGTGAAAGGGTGACAAGTGGCACATTTTTATTGGCAGTTGACCGGACAGATCATACCTCCAGGGGGATGAATTACATGTTGACAAGTGGTGCACAAGTGGTCCAATTAAATGTTGACATGTAGCATTGGAAAGCCAATGAGAGGCTACCACATGACAACCTCCATTGGCCAATATTGGTTAGTGTTGTGTAAAATTTATGGAGTCGACATGGGCCGAACCTGAAACCTCCATAACCTCCATAAAACTTAACACAACCCCCACTACCAACATGCCACACAATAGTTCTTAACTTATAAGTGACCAACAATATATATACGTTTATGTAAAGGTTCATTTGGGTGGCTAAAGGTAAGCCCTCAACCCTTATCCCTTAGTCCATTTCCATACCGTGTAACCATTCCATTGGGATACAGGGCTATCACCAAAATTCGCACTAGAGTTACACTTATATATGTTGTTTATAACATATAGTTATATGTGTTATAACAATATAACATAATCCCAAAAATCGTGCGAAGGGTTTTAAACTATGTATTATATATAGTAAATGCACCAACAAAAAGCCATAGGATATATGGCGATCGGTAGGAATGGAATCCCCGACCCGCCAACTATAGAAAAGGCTTAAACAACCTCTGCTAATCAACTATCCATTATTCTTGGTTAGTTATAACTATGTAACAAAATATAATTAAAAGTTGTCCATAAGTTTCAGAGGTGGTTAAGGGGACCGTGCCTTATTTAATGGTGTGGATCCCAAGACTTGTACACACATCCCGAGGCACACATTATAGTATACACAAATTCCAAGGTACAATACAATATGAATTGCATTTTTTGTGTGCCAAGTTTATCTATTACATGGAAAAGCGTGCCATAGGGTATATTGTCCACACTTAGGCAAGTTTATACTCGTTGGATTCATTTTTCCACAAGGATTATGAATATGAAGTCTATTTTGTGATCATAGGTTATTTTTAAAAGTCTTATCTCATTTTTTCATGTACACGACACATCGTTTCATTATACGTGTAAAAATGGATTTTTCGGTCCATGTTCAGAATTTGGCTGACTTTATACTCATTATTCTCAGAATTTTGCAAGGAATTCGATGGTAAACTTCGTTTCTACATTTGAGCAGGGGATTTTCAAAGTGTCTTCAAAATTGGATTTTTAAGTCCATGTTGTAATGTAATTTGGGATTTGAGATGATGAAGAGTAGGTTCAATGATTTAAAGGAAGCTTGAAGATGAAGTAAATTATGTCATGAATATATGTATTTTGAGTTCTTTTATTTTCTGCTATATCATCTCATCATTCTTCAAGTTATTCATCAATATTAATGAAGTTTATTGACAAATAAGCATATTCACATGTGTTTTTGCAAATAGTCAAGTGATCTTCATTTACCGAATCTGGTCAGATGTTTATGTGTATTTAAGAGTTATTTTTATGTCTATGGATTTTTGGATCAACAATGGATATGTGACTTTTTATGGCATTAAAATATAGGAGCCGTCATACTTTAATCGTAATAATGACGTCTCCGTACACGCACTAGTATTATTCTCCAGGGGTGTCGCACATGCTTTATGCGTACCCTTGCATTAGTTCTCCTTTGGTTATTTGGTCACAATGACCCCTAGTGGGATGCAATGCCTCCTCACATGTGCCAATCTAGTAAATGTTCTCCACTGGGGAACTGAGTATGGCCTTTCCGGATTTGGTGGTATTCGCTGGCTTCCCCCTACTTCCTTATTCCTTTGGGACTTTTCTATTTTCTCAATGGAGTCAAGTGAGATAAGATGGGTGGATGACAATTTTGTTGCGTTATATGATGAAGCAAGAGGAATTATGCACACATGCAACTCTGTTACTTGGCTCGTATAAAAATGAAGAATCAAGGGAGCATATTTCTTTCATGGCAACACACACTGGGCCTCCAGGTATTGATTGTGCACCCCGCACTGCTGCTTAGCTATCCATCACCTTTCGCAAGAGCACATGCATCGATGGATATTTAAATCCATTTTCAATCTTTGCCACATGAAGTCTTCCACAACTACCCATTCACGATAAGGTTCATGATGCATGGCCCACCATTGTGCATGTATTCATATTATCACTTTATTGAGGGTGCATACATAGTGGTGTTTAGGAATGTGCTGCATCCAGGAAATACACGCTTCCATTGGATTCGACCCATCGAATCGGTAGGATCCAAACTCTTCTTCATGTACTTTAGTGGTAATACACACACATCGCCTCGTCACGACTTCATAAAGCTTGTTTTGCCACTTTTCTATGGCCTCTTTAGAATCAATATCATAAGATTTTACACTCCTCTAGGTCAGTTCCCCATCCACTGTGGGATTTCAATAATATCCCCTTTTCTCGATGATATTGTAGATAATATAAATAATAGAGCTTCGTGCATCCTCATCCACTGACTCATTGTATCTGTCCTCTTCATAAGGATCCAATGGTGCAATCATGTGCAGGGTGTCAGTTTCAAACGACATCTGTCACTTCTTTAGATTCAACACACCATTATTTTCAAAGCACCAATCAATGCCAAGTAGTGCAGGATAGGGGTCAGAATCGTCCATAATATCTATGGCTTCAAATTCAGCCTTTGTCTTCACTCCTTCTATGTTCACTTCAACTTTCTCTAATCGACCTATAGGATAAATCCCGTATTGATTTTCCAACTACAACCGAATGGGTGACCAAACCAAGTTTGGTTTACCCATCAATTCCCATGACTTCTTCGATACGATGTTCATGTGAGAACCCATATCCAACATGACTCCATCCATGCCATAACCACCAAGCTCAACTGTCATCTTGAACTCTTTTCCGATGCATTTTTGCTTGCTGACCTAATACACATCGCTTTCTGGTAGGGTGGATGATATTTCTCTATCTGTTAGTTCTTCCCCCATATAGGTAGCTAACATCTATGCCAACTTTCTTGCAACATCAAGATCATTAAACAATCTCAAACAACAACGTAAGAAGTCACTTACTTGATCCCCAGTCTCTATTTCACGTCCCAAGTCACACAATGCTTCTTCTTACGTCGTGTGCTTTAGCTCTTCCCGTACCTATTCCTCTGTTTCTCTTTGTTTGGTGCGTCACAAATCCTCTTGCATGAACACTTCTTCCAATGACCTAGGCATTGCATGTTGCATTTCCTCACACACGAGAGATTCCTTCAACAATATTTGTGTCGCATGCTACAATTCTTCATGGGCACGAGCCTCTTCTAGTGACCTTTGAGTCGATCACTTCACTTCTTCAATGTAAGATCCCTAGTTTTAATTCCTGCGAATTATAATGTAATTGTATAAATGTGAATTAGGCTAGTGAGACGATGTTTTGGGGTGAAGATCCCATATTGATTTAATGTGGTCGGGGGTCAAATTGCATATTATGAACATTGAAATCATTAATAAAAGTAATAATTTTTGGATGTGATACAAAAGGAATGAATAATGATGGGGGAATATGATTCCACAAGAGATAGGGGTCCAAGGGGGAGTTATGCATGACTATTAATCCAACCCACAATCCTGATTTATATTATCATTGTGTAAACCTTCTATTTGTTGTTGAGTGTTCCTAAATCCATTCATTAAACTCATGTAAGAGGGTGGGTGTGAGGGGTCACATCCCATAGTTATTGGAGAGCATGGGCATGCGTACAATTATCTTTGGGAAGAGTGTAAGTCAAGTCAAGAAAACAAATGAAGGGAGGAAATTTGTATGGCCAAAGGGGTAGTTTTTGGACAGTCACATTTTTGCATGGAGAGTAGTTTTTACTTCCTGATTTTGGGTAGCAAGAGAGGAGCTAAGTTCTAGGAAGAGCACTATCCATTCTGTGCTTGAAGGAAACCATTATTGGGTTGTGTTTTATATGGATAAATAGGCTTGTGTGCCTGTAGATTAGGATGCAATCCTATGGTGCGAATTCCTGTTGAGGAAATGTCTCAAGATCTTTGTGAAGGTTGTTGTGAGAAATCCTTGGGTAGTTGAGAGTTCTTGAAATTCCCCAGCTGAGATATTCTTGTCCAACCGAGTGCACTAGGAGCCCTGATTAATGAATGGTATAGCCTGTAGGATTGCGAGTAGTGAAGGGGGTACATTCCTTAGGTAGTGAAGTTTGTGGGGAAAAGAGAGAGTTGGAGGATTGGAACTGCTGTGGGAGTATAACCTGGGTTTTGGGGCTACTATAGATTTTAACCTTCTACAATATTTTACTGCGAACAAATTTTCAATAAAAGAACAAAAAAGATACAACGGTAAATACACACATTACACTGAGATTTTTCCCCTGGAAACCCAAACTGGGAAAACCAACATATTCTATATTCGTTCATAGTGATGCATTTTTTACAATACAATATACATATAGGAGCCAATGACATCCAAAAACCTAACCCAATGACCTAGATTAGTCAACAAGCCTAATTCCTTAACCAAAAATAGAAAACCATCGGCAAAAACCATGTGCCGAAAAATCACCCAACAATGGACATGAAAATCTAGGCAACACGAAAAACGAGGCAAAAATGTGACACATTTCTTGAGCGATTTTTTTTTCTTAGGGGTGCTGACCCTGAACCCCCGCGCAGGGGGGATATCGCCCCTCTCCAACCCCCTTGCGCACCCAAAAAAATGTAGTAGACACTAGAGCTAGTTGTGCAAATAATACAACACACACCCAACATTACCCCACTCACTGTTTGCTTCACATATAGGGGGTTACAAGGTTACATAGTCAACAATCCAGGTTATCAATTCCCATGGATCCTCTACACCAAAAGAACTTCTCAGTGCTCGCAGATTTTGTTAATGAATTTGAAACATTCTTCAAAGTATCCACCTTCATCAACAACACTGTTTTTTTCTTCAACCATGTCACTCACAAAGTGATATTGAGTATCAATATGCTTTGTCTTTGAATGATAAGTCAGGTTCTTTGCCAGAAAAATTGCACTTTGAATGTCACAATCTATCTTTACAATTTGATGTACCAACCCAATACCTTAACACAATCTTTGTAACCATACTGCTTCCTTACTTGCATGAGTGGCTGCCATGTATTCAACTTATGTAGTTGAAAGTGCCACTACATCCTGTCTTTTGCTCATCCAACTGGTTGCTCCTCCAAACAAGTTAAACACATACTCACTTGTATATCTCCTACGATCTAGATCTCCAGCCTAGTCTGCATCCACAAAGCCATGTATGTCCAACACTCTGTCCAATCCTGATCTTCCTTGGTAGCACATTCCATATCTAGCAGTGCCACACAAATACTTGAAAACCCTTTTTACTATTGTCCAATCCTCCTTACCTGGTTTTGACATATACCTGCTCAAAATCCCATTGTATGTGCAATGTCTGTTCTAGTACAGACCATTGCATACATCAAACTACCAACTGCACTCGCATATGGAACACGAGACATGCTATCCTCCTCTTCCTGTGTCTTGAGACACTGATCCACATATAACTTTACACCAACAAGTATAGGGACCTTGACATGTTGACATTCCTACATATTGAACATCTGCAATATTGTCTCGACATATTTTCTCTGATTTAACCAAAGTTTCCTCCTTTTTCGATCTCTTTTAATTTCCATACCCAAAATGAAATTTGAAGCACCGAGATCTTTCATGTAAAATTTAGAGGACAACTGAGTTTTTGCATCCTGGATAATCTCGTTGTTGTTTCATATTAGCAACATGTCATCCACATACAAGACCAAATAAATCAAATGATCACCAATTAATTTAAAATACACACAGTGATCCTCTCTGCTTTTTGCGAAGCCAAGTCCCAACATATAAGTATCAAATTTTTGATGCCACATCCTTGGTGATTGTTTTAAACCATACAAGGACTTTTTCAACTTGCATAACAACTCTTTCTTTCCCTTCACATCAAAGCCTTTAGGCTGCTTCATATAGATTTCTTCTTCTGGATCCCCATGTAGGAATGTTGTCTTCACATCCATATGTTCTACTTCAAAATCAAATGCAACAACAACAGATAACATAAATTATAGAAGTTAACTTGGCAACAAGAGAAAAAATCACACCAAAATCAATTCTCTCAACCTGGGAATAGCCCTTTGCTACTAACCGAGCTTTGTATTTCTCCATTTTTCCTTCTGCATTCAACTTCTTTTTAAATACCCATTTATTTCTAATGAGATTTCTTCCAGTCAACAAATCCACTAGATCCCAAGCCTCATTCTTATCCAAGGATGCCATTTCTTCATCCATGTCCTTTTTCTAGAGCTTTCCATCCTATGAATCCAATGACTCCTTGACAATTCTAGGATCATTATCAATAATAGACAAAGCAAAATTTGAACAAAAATTATATGGAGTATATCTTTCCGATAGCTTTCTTTCTCAAACTGATCTCTTCAATACTGGAGTATGAGGATCTTCTTCTTCTGATTCTTGTTCTTCTGTAGAGTCTGAATCATCATCCTTTAAATCAAACTCTATTTTCTCTAGTTCTTCCTTACTTGGTAGGACTTTCTGTTTAACAACATCCTTCATTTCTCTAAATAACACATCTCGACTATACACAACCTTCTTAGTTTATGGGTTCCAAAGCTTATAATCTTTGACACCATATTTATACCCAATAAAGATACACTTTTCAAACTTCTCATCTAGCTTACTCCCACTTTCCTTTGGAACATGAACATAGGCCTCACAACCAAATACCTTGAGATGTGTGAGAGAAGGTTTCTTACCAGTCCATACCTCTTGTGGATTCTTGTCATCTAACACTGATGAGGGTGATCTGTTGACCAGGTAACATGAAATATCCACTGCCTCTGCCTATAATTCTTTCCCTAACCCGATACCACTGAGCATGGACCTTGCTTTTTCCATTAGAGTCCCATTCATCATTTTTGCAACTCCATTCTACTGAGGTGTATATGGAGTAGTCTTTTTCCTTGCTATACCACACTTCTTACAAAATTCTTCAAATTCATTCCTGCAAAACTCTCTGCCATTATCTATCCTCCACACCTTAATTATTTTCTTTGTTTGATTCTCAACAAGAGCCTTAAAATCTTTAAACCCGTCAAAGACTTCAGATTTCTTCCTAAGGAAATATATCCAAGTATTCCTCGAGAAGTCATTTATTGAGACATAGTACACAGATTTTCCCAATGATGGAACCAACACAGGTCCAAACACATCACTGTGAACTAGCTATAAAATTTCTTCTGCCCTCGTTGCACTAGAGGGGAATATTACTCGATTTTTCTTTCCATATACACAATGTTCACATAAATCAAAATCCAGAGAGAAGTTAGACATACCTTCAACCATACCTTTATCGTGTAGTAGTCGAAGACCCTTCTCTCCGATATTCCCCAGTATTTGATGCCACAACATAACCTTTTCTCTAAAGACTATAGGAGTTATTTCTTCTTCAACTCCAATATCAGGAACAATGGAACTATTACACCCATCACTAATAGTGCTTCCTTGCAGCTTATACAGAGTTCCAAACTAAAGTCCCTTCAACAAAACCATTGCTCCTCGAACCATCCTGTAGGTTTCCTTTTGAAATATTGTTTTTAACTCTTCATCATCCCTTTTTCTTACAAAAATCAAATTTATGGCCAATCCCAGGATGTGAAAAACACCAGGTAGTGTTCTAATCCTTCCATCTATGAGCCTCAACTTGAATTTTCCTTGACCTATGATTCTAGTTGTTGAGTCATCACCTAGGAAAACATTACCTCCATCATACCTTTCATATTCACAGAACCACTCCCTGTGGGGAGTCATATGAAAGGATGCACCTGAGTCAACCAACCATGCCTCATGATTTGCATGTGTGCTTGAAGAAGCCAAGTACACATCCCCTCCTTCTTCCTTGGAGGTATTTTCTTCTGTATCTTTTTGTCAACTTTGGATATACACTGCTTCTTGTGGTTCCCTTCTTTTCCACATCTCCAACATACCTTTACAAACTTTCCAGGAGACTTAGATATTCCCTTAGACTTATATCTCCTACTTGAGGACTTAGATATATTTATTTATGGGAAGTGTCCTCTTGCAAATAACACACCTGTGCTCTGTCCTTACATGTTCTTCTGTCTCATATCCTCAGACAACAAGGATGATACCACTTCATCAAACTTCAAGGCAATTGTATTACTGCCTATGGCCACAACTAGACTATCCCGCGAGTCTGGTAAAAAGCACAATAAACTGATACGCTTATCTTCATATTAAATTTTAATCTCAACAGATACTAAATGACCTACCACAATATTAAAGGCGTTCAAATTCTCTGCCACCAAGTCTCCATCTCTCATCCTTAGGTTATACAATTTCTTTCTCAGGAATAGTTTACTAAGGACTTAGACCGATGCAACTTACCCAACTTATCCCATAAATCTTTGGCTATAGCTTCCTATGACACATTCAATAATATTAAATTTGAGAGACATAGCCAGATTGTGCTCTTCGCCTTCCGATCCAACTTTTTCCAGTCATCTACTGAAGTTCCTATAGGTGTAGTACCTGGATCCACATCAATCCACTGATCTTTGTCCACCAACATATCTTCCATCTTGAGCTTCCACAACTTAAAAATTCGCCCATTAAACTTCTCGGTGACCATTTTTGAACTGCTCGCCATTTATTTTCACCTGAAAAATCGATACCATAGATCTCCCACTGTAACAAGGCTTATCACAGTCCTGAGCCAAACCCTTGACCACAAAGGCATCTCCCTGAAGCCAAAAAAGATCTGACACTAAATGTAGATTTTAGCCTTGTACAATATTTTACTACAAACAAATTTTCAATAAAAGAACATAAAATATACAATGGAAAATACACACATTATACATATATTTTTCCCTGGAAACCCAGACTAGGAAAACCAACATATTCTATATTCATTCATAGTGATACATTGTTTACAATACAATATACATATAGGAGCCAACGACATCCAAAACCCTAACCCAATGACCTATATTAGTCAACAACCCTAATTCCTTAACCAAAAATAGAAAACCGTCGGCAAAAACCATGTTCTGAAAAATGTCCCAATAATGGACACAAAAAACGAGGTGAAACAAAAAATGAGGCAAAACTACGACACGTTTCTCGAGGTAATTTTTTTTCTCATGGGAGATGCCCTCGAACCCCCTTGCAGGGGGCTATCCCCCCCTAATGACCCCTGAAGGGCCTCAAACCCCCTTGCATGCCCAACGCAATGTAGCAAACATTGGAACTAGTCGTGCATAGAATATAACATATACCCAATAGCTACTGTGTGTGTGTTGGATCATGTTGTCATTGATGCCAATGGTTTGATTACTTGGGAGATTGTTGGATCATATGTCATCGATGTAAATGGTTTGGTTTGATTGATGTCATTCATTGATGTCAAGTAATTGATTGATATGATTCCCTTGATGAGAATGTTATATGTCCAAGTGGAAACCAATCGATGCAAAGGTAAACAAATGGATGCACTCCAAAGTGGTCCCCTTATGGTGAAAGTCCTCATGAGAAGACGCTTTGCGGATTGAGTTATCCTAGAAGAATGGTTGGAGGACCCATGCTCTCATTATTGTCTTATCATGACTGATAAGGTGTACAAATGGATGAACTCCAAA